>CACRXK020011436.1:0-16334 GCA_902702795.2 Paramuricea clavata | reverse complement strand
ATTTCTGAATATATAGTATCGATCAAGCGGAATTTTTTGGTGGTATTTTCGTATGTCTACTGCAAATACTCGCGAAGTTCTTTAATATTTAATCTTCCTGTCATATACGTCGGAAATTAATATTGGCGGATCGAATTGAGTTAATAGAAAGTTAAAGTTCATGTATGAACAGGTACCTTTTGCTAGCTTCGAGCAGTCAATCCATCTTCAAAAGATTCTGATCGATTGTGGTGGAGTAATGGAACAAAGAAAGCATCCCGGCCTGACATGTCTAGGACTTGATATGCACTGTCTTGTAAAATACAATTATCCTCAATGTGAAGCTAAAAAGAAAAGTCGACATAGAAGATTATGTTAGTTTATGCGATCATTTAAACATTTTGGTGCATGATGTATGTTTCATGGCCAGAAATCGCGGACATTTGAGCCCATGCATTCCGTGGCAGCAGCTTCTCTCGTATGTCCATTTTATCCTCTCTTACCCTTCAGTTTACCGTGTGCATCCTATTTATTCCTGTCATATCCAATTTTATAACAAATCACGAGGAGCAAAACATGGCAACAAAACGAGCTCGAAAAATACATGATTATAATCAGTTGAATTCTCTGTCCTTGGTTGTTTTGTGGGACACAGCTCCACAGCTGAAAAAAGCGAAGACTTTCTATGAAGTTGAGAGAGTGATAACAAGGCAAAGGATACACTTCGTCAGACCATTGTAAGTAAGACCATGTTAATACTATATAAACACTCTGCTTTGGTGTGTTATGCAACAGAAACAATGTCAGTACTCTGTAGAGACATCTACAGCAAAAAACGATTCGATATACTTTGATTTTTATACAGTTTAAAGAATAAATATTTACAATCCTACAACTACAAGCTCGATGAAACAGCCAAACAGAGATCTCAAATCAAACTTTCGTCATGTTCCAATTCAAAATGTATATGGTATATTTATTGAAGGCAATTCATTAAAAATGCTAATACGTTTTATATGCTGTTTATTATGTATATTATATTAAAATTTACATACCTTGAATGGCTTGAATGAGCAAGTAACACGGATTTTCATAGCGCTATTAAACAGTTTAAAATGTGCTCACCAGGCTGTCCAGGTATAACGTTGCATTGTGGTAAGTGTTATAATTGTGCAAAAACTTGGTACTTCATCCTGCAAGGATATAGTGGATACGTAAAAAGTCCTACCAACTTAATTAATTATGGTAATTTAATAGACGGCCCCCTATACCTCTTCACAATATGCTGTCACGTAAAAATGTTTTTCCTTTTCACGAGTCACGAAAAATTGAAAAAATTCCTTCACATTCACGGATCAAAATCATCGATCACGTTTCACAGCTAAGTAAAATCATGGTTGTTATAAGACCTGGTTAGGAAACCCGGCAAACTTCAAATAAATTACGCTATCAACAAACATGGAGGTTGAGCAGTCAGTTTGACCCTGCACACATTGGTTTTAATCAATGAGAATTGACCAAATGATGTAACAAACATTCTCCATCACAGAACATCATTCTCCATCACAGAACGGACTATTGTCAAAACAATAGAAAGACAAGGGATTTTTCAACCCTGCACAAGGTACACAATCACCTAAAACAAAGGGTTTCCAAACCATGTCATATATATTAACTATAGTAAAATAAGGCCATCACGATTGACACAAAAAGTATAGGGGGGCCATCACGCTTCACACAAAAAGTATAGGGGGCCCTCTTAATAAGCAATTCCAGCTTTTAGTTCATGCGTGCAGGGGGGAGTAAGGTATCATATTGCTGATTATGGTGGAAAAAATATTTCGGTTGTTTCGGCAGTTTTTATTGAAATTTTTCAGCATATTCAGCAATATGATACCTTTCTTCCCGTCACCCCCTGCGCATATAAATTAAAAGCTGGAATTGCCTATTGTGTGGTGACACGCTATGGGCAACATGGTTTCGGTATATATCAACTGGAACCCAGGGTAATATTAACTATGACTTGTGTAAAATATCTAATACTCGTGTAATATTGGCCAGGGGACGAGTTCATGGCTGTGTTAGGTTATTTTGGATCGCTTTGGTTATTTATGTCGTTTTATATTGTTTTTTATATTGGCCGTTTTAGATCGTTTTTGGTCGTTTTAACAGTTTTTGATCGTTTTAGATCATTTTACTGGTCGTTTTAGATGGTTTTAGGTGGTTTTAGATGGTTTTAGGTGATTCCTTGTTTTAGTAACTACGTTTTTATTGACGAAAAAAGCTTTAAAGATTCCTTAATTTATAATAAAATCTAGTTATCAGCCCTTTTACAGTGCAAAATACAATGAAAAGGGTTTCCTTTACTCACGTTTTGTTTGCAACTTCGAAACACAGTTTCCCACGTCGTGAAATAAACTTGACACGTCGTATAATTACAAGCACATGCGCTCTTGGGATTTGCTATTGCACGAACACTTCCGGTGCTGTTCCAGAACGGTCGCTTCTCAAATCTTAAGTTTGTTAATGAGTTAACCACCAGTACTCCACTGGGTGTATTTGACTCATTATTTGTAAATATTAATGCAACTGTTGCATTTATATACATACCTTCTTTTGAATAACAGATTGCAGCTCCTTTATGAAATCAATCTGAGCTCCTTATGCTGAGCCCGGGGGTTCTTGTTATATGACAGAAACTCTTCAAATCTTCCTTGCATTGGTTTATAAGATATGACCGGGGCAAGTGACTGTCTGGCGATACCATTGTGAGTTCATGGTAGGCAGCCTCTCCGAAACAAAATTTATCAAGGATAAACAAAATGTTCCTTACTTTCTGCTTTTCTTCTCCAGACAAGTCCTTACAACCTCTCTCTGTATGACAATGTGTGGGTGACACCATTTTCATCAGTGAAGCTTATGTTTTGCAAGTCCAACCCAAAAAATTTATCAAGGATAAACAAAATGTTCCTTACTTTCTGCTTTTCTTCTCCAGGCAAGTCCTTACAACCTCTCTCTGTATGACAATGTGTGGGTGACACCATTTTCATCAGTGAGGCTTACGTTTTGCAAGTCCAACCCAAATGTCTTGGCAAACCATAGAACTTTCTCCACATTTGCTTTTCAGTTCCTTCAGTTTCCTTCTTTGTTGGCGATCTCCAGTCTGTAATTTTTTCCCACTGTTAGAAAATCCCACGTTTTGACCAAGACTCTTCAAGATAGTCGTGAAGATTTCGATTTTCATTTTTCAGGTTAGCAATTTCTTCTGCTCTGGCAAAATTTTTGCTTGCCATTCTCTCCGCATCCTGTGCTTTAAACAGTTCCTTGACCAAATCTTCACAGCGTTTCTCCAAGTCCTTATTCTTGAGCAGTTTGGAGGCCAGTTTCTTCTCTAGCTCAGCCATTGATGCCAAATCATCAAATTGAACCGCAAGCTTCAGTTCTTTCTTGAAAAGCTTTCGGTGACTCGATCCACATTTTTCAGAAGATTTCCTTACTATTTGACCACATTCTCTTCTTAAGTGCCCTTCGATGCATTCATTATCTTCTCTCAATTTTAATCCTGTTTCTTCTGAGAGAATTGCATTAAGAATTTCCACGTATGATGTGCGTGCTATATTTTGGGCCAATGCTTGTTGTCGAGCTTCGTGCCACGTACAAAGGCATTTAAATGCACAGTGAAGACTACTCTCTTTTCGGCAGTATCCTCTTTGGCCATATACCAGTTTCAATGTTGGGATCAACACGAATGCCATGTTTAAATTTGTCCAATTTCAAGTAGTCAAAAATAGACATCTTTCGAAAGCTAAATATGGATAAATAGTTTCATGATGCTATACGATTGCGGCAAATGTGTAGGGTATAAAAGGGAACGAGATATCAACTCAAGAACATTGTCGTTGAATTGGATTATGGCCATTTCCAGTTCGAAATATAGAGGTAAATTGTGAATATATTTTTGCGAAAAGTTCATTTTGTGTTAGGCAAAATAACCATCTGATTTGTTTATCAAGCAAAGGGACTCTTTTCAATTCTAAATCCATTGCGACATCTGATAAATACAACATCGAAGAACACTTAATATGTGAATAACAAAACTCTCATTAATAAACATAATAATAATAATTTAATACTTATATCGCGCAAATTTACATTCATATATGATCAAATGCGCGTAACAACTGTTGAGATTTAAAATTACACTATATGAGCAAAAATTTCTATTCCACTAATGTACCATAATGGTCCTAAAAGTTTAAAATAATTAAAACTAGTGAGTATATATATATATATATATATATATATATGTACATAAATATATCAATCTCATTAGCTAGACAATGTCATATGCTGTCTTAAATAAAAATGTCTTAATAAGTCTTTTAAAATGATTGAGGTTGGTCACAGTACGTATTTCTCGGGGAAGTTCATTAAAAAGTTTTGGTGCAGCTGCGGTGAAAGCTCTAGCTCTATCTATCTCTGCGAGCGGCTGTCGAAGGAAGTCGAAGATGATGCTCCAAAGATGTTTAGTTCAATTAGTTCAATAAACATTAGCGACATTTGCCGGCCATTCTAAGGCCGGTGTTAGCACAAGCGCATTGTGAATGTTCACGATTTCTGGCCATGTATTACATTAAAATTTGTGTTGTTCTAACAATCAATTTGTGTAAAATTTTATGCAAGCACAATTACATCAAAATTTGGTGCAAATGCAGTTTGAACCACAACATTAAATTGTAAATATAATCCTTGCAGTTATTTCAAAGACAACATTTCAAAGTTATAAACTATATTGCAAATTAATTAATATCGTTGTAGGACATGAAATTGATAAATTATATATAGGAGTCCTAAAAACTGCCCTGATCAACAAATAAAGGTATCAATAGAAATAGTGTATCAAAATGAGTAGCTGTAGAAAGTTTGTCTTGTATGCGTTTTGATAAATCTGCTTTGAATAACGAGCTGTTAAAAATCGTGAAAATTAATTAATTGAGAACATTGTTTTGAGTGACGTGTGTTTCCCAAACGGAATTAACAAACAAATCTATCACAAATATCAACAAAGATACACAACATTAATATTTCCTGATATAATGGATATACATATTATATATGTAATCGAGTAAATGACATCACATGGTTTCAAACAAAATGAAATATCTCAAGAGCAAACAATGTGAACCAATTTTTCCAAAAGAAGTTACTTTACAGTTTTAGGAGTTTTTTTTCTTTTGAGACAATAAAAATTTTAATGGCAGTGTCAGTGCTACTTTAATTTAAAATTGTTTCATTTTCTAATTTCCCAATTCTCTGTATATGTCTCGTGTTTTTTAACGATAATATTTTTGTTACTAGATGCCTAGAATGTTACTCACTGATTTAGTTACCCGGTGGTGTTCGCTAAATCACACTTGCACCAACTAGGTTGCCTGTGATGTGTTCTTTATGTTTCTCTTTGTTTTATTATCATATAATGGAGATTCTTGCATCTTGATGTTTTATTTGACCAAAACTGATATCGTGCAATTATGGCGCATGCAAAAGAAAATCTCTTGGAAAGCGCCGCAATGGCAGACTTTTTGTTAAATAAGTATATTAAAACAACAACAAAAAGAAACGTAGAGGAACCAGTGGCGTAGCTATAGAACCTAATTTTCTTGTGGTGGGGGAAGGGCTAAGCGAACGCATTATAGCCACAGGCGTGAGATTATATACCTTTGCGTTTCTCCCCAACTCAAAATTTCTCAGTAATGCATATGTTGTTCAATGGATGCAATTTGTTCAATGTTTTGTCAAATATAATGAAAATTATTTATGAAGTACCGAGTTTTAGACAAACAAATTTGGAAGCATTTTTCTTCCGATCTTCGTATATGAAAAATATCCTCTTGACTTTTGCGATATTTAGTGTTAGATATAGCTGCAAGAATATACGCTTGACTTTTTTAAAAGAAAACATTACAGTAAATGCCAGCCACATACATTTGTTATATACAAGGTTAAAATACACTAACCTATTATCTTTAAATACAAATAATAATATACATCACATACTTAAGAAACCAATAATTTGTGGAATTTGGAATATTTAGAATATTTTGATGACCAAAATGTGACATGCCATAGACCACTCTTGCTGTAGCGTCATCAGTTTGGTTGAAAACTTTAAATTAGATATACCATAAGTTGTTCTTTTTTGGAACCCCGTTATTGGAGAACTATCTCTGTGTGGAAATTCCAGTCATTTGTAACCATAGTACTCTATATATAGATCTATTGAAATGGCAAACTTATAAAATAAAATAAAAATAAAATTCTGCTCCAGCGTCGGAAAAATCACCAGAACTCCAGCTCCGGCAATGCCAGCACACAGCACTAAAATTATCTCATTCCCTGTTCATCAACAGTGCATGTACATAGCATCTTTGAACTTCGAAGATCAAATTAATACCAACATAAAATCGGGGAAAACAATACTAATAAGTTTAATGTATAAAACAAAAGCAAACAAAGTCAAAGGATGAAAACGATTCTTGAGATTTTTGAATTCGCAATTTTTGAAGGTGTTTGTATAGCGAGGAAGAGTCATTCGTGTCATTTTAATGGTGGAATAACATAATACATAACTACCAGGTGATCTTGATACACGGAAAAATACTGGCACTAGTTGTCAAATAGAAATCCATTTTATGATTAAAACAACTGAATATCTCCTGTAATATACTTTATTTTGATTCCATATTTTTGTCAGAGCTATAGTTCTCATAACCAAACATAATTACAAAATTTCAACTAGTTTCATAAAGAATAATGAAAGATATAACTGACTGAATACATCAAAATGGATTTCTATTCGGACAACCCTTTCTGAGCGCTGATTGGCTAAAATACGAACACGAGATCACCTGGTACTGTACGAAACAATTTTGTATAGGGGGCTATTAGTCAGGGGTGATTATTAGGTCATTAGTTGCCTATTCCCCTTTTATTTTAAATAGTTTAAACTACAAACTACGAACTGACCTAAATATAAACAAGGATGAAATTTTCAATGAAATTATTTCAACAACTGGTAAAAATATTATCGTTGGTACTATCTACCGACCGCCAAGTGGTAATTCTGAAATGTTTGAAAATAAACTAAATACAATACTAACTGAAGTTGACAAAACAAGGAAAATAACATATTTGACAGGGGATTTTAACATTGGTCTTTTGAAATCTGATGATTGTGAATATTCTAGTAGACCCTGTAAGCAACTTTTCACCTCATCTTTTTTCCGCTTGGAAGTAGACCAACTAGAATAACCCAGGATATACAGCTACTTTAATTGATAACATCTTTACAAATTATCTTAACATATAGATTCTAGTGTAAATGGATTAATCTGCTCAGATATTTCAGATCATCTCCCTATATTTCATATTGCATGCTTATCCTCAAACAACAATAACCCCAAAATGGGAAATTCACATTACAAACTAATAATAAACGAAGATATATCTCGACTTGTTTCTAGCATCTGCGAAAAATATAGCATGGAAAAGTACTTTTGAAAGCAATTACCCATGTAATCGTAAGGGATTTTCAAGATAATTTGAAAATAGCAATTGATGAAAAGTTTTCCCTTGTGAAAATGAAAGACAAATTTCACACAAAAAGTCCCTGGATTATGAATGGTCTCTTTAAGTCTATATCAAAGAAAGATCAACTTTATAAAAAAATTCTTAAAAAGCAACTCACAAAAGACTGACAATAAAAAATACAAAAAGGCCTATTATGAAAAACAATTTGTTAAGTACAAAAATGATACAAACAAAAACATGGCAAACTATCAACGAAGTTCTTAACAGAAATAGACCAAATCTATCTAATATTTTTTACAAAAGAGTCCAAATAACAATGTTATGAATCCCCAGGAAATTGCTAAACAATTTAACAAATATTTCGTAAATACATAAATAGATATATTACTCAGCACACTCCCTATCAGGGTTTTTCAGTGACTGGTTACACTAGAGCTGGAACTACCATGAAGCAGACAGAGGTAGACTGTATGTGAGCTTACATATGGTGCTTTAAGCAGCCGTCATTAGTCCATACCTCATTAATGATCTGACCTAGTGCCTACCCACCCTGTCAACTTTCCCTGTGGGAGGAAACCAGAGTCCCCAGAGAAAAACCACGACTTTCGGCAGAGCATTGACTTTTACTCTTTTCACATGAGGACTGGGTTTGAGTCATTGAGAAATTCTCATGGAGATTTGAACCTGCAACCTTAGAGGTGAAAGGCAAGTGTGCTAACCGCTTTGCCACCAACCTCCCTAAATAATAACATAACATAACATACAAAAGCTACCTTAATGGTAATTATGTTGAAAGTGTGTTTATTGAACCTGTGACAGAATATGAATTGCAAATTGAATTAATAACTTAAATGAAAATAAAAGTGCAGGTCATGATAAAGTAGTGCAAAAATTATAAAAACGATTAGTGAAGAAATAATCAAGCCTCTAACATATATTTATAATTTGTCATTTCAAACTGGAAAAATACCAAACTTTCTGAAACTAGCTATAATTAGTCGTATTTATAAAGCAAATGAAAATAATCTTTTTGAAAATTATAGACCTATACAGGTTTTAACTTGTTTTGCTAAATTACGTGAAAAACGTATGTACAAACGACTATATAACTATGTTGAGAAACATCAAATACTTCAGAACATCAATTTGGTTTTAGAAGGAACAAATCGACTGAGTATGGCATTCTTGAGCTGACCGATAAGATTTCTAAGGCAATGGACGAAGGTCTATATACAATAGGTATTTTCCTTGATATTTCTAAAGCCTTTGACACAGTGAATCGGAAAATTCTAATAAAAAAACTTGAACACTACAGACTTGGAGGAATATGTCTACAGTGGTTTATAAGCTGGCAAACAAAAGTTTTGGCAGCTTTTATTTAGAGATACAAAACCATATTGTTGAAAACCCACAAGTACATGGTTGCATGAAGTGATGTTTTGATTATCTATTTTTGGCTTAATGGCATGAATTTTTTCAGAAGGAAAACGTTTTGTAATTTGACGCAAATTAAGTCGCTCTTAATAGTTAAAATCTGCAACAAAGCCAACATATTTAAGAACCAGTTGGGTTATTTTCGAAATCTGTGAGAATCTGTGAGATATTAACAAGCTGTGAGCTCACCGTGAAGTTTTAGTAAAATCTGTGATGCTCATGGTGGATCTGTGAGAGTTGGTAACTATGCCCTATACACATGTATCGTAATTTGTATATTCTTTACCCTTTATTGAGTCAACGGCTGTTCCAATGTACATGTTCATGTTGAAATCAGTTTAATAAATGGTTTTGTGTTGTAGTTTACTACAGTTCTACTGCTCTCTATTTTTATCTGTAGGTTTTATGGTACAACATGGTCATGCGGGGCAGGTATTTATATTGGACAAACATTTTTGCCCCCCCCCCCTTTTTCCACCAGCCCCCCTCCCCTGTAATTAATGACCGGTCCCTATGAAAAGGCCAAAAAAAAGTTATTTACAGGAAAGAAGCCAAATTGTCAAATAGGTCAAATGAAATCAACATTACGAGTGGAGTCCCACAAGGTTCAATACTTAGAACACTCTTATCTCTAATATACATAAATGATATTGAAAATTGTAGTAACATTCTTTCTTTTGTTTTATATGGTGATGATACAAATACTGTTTATTCAAATTCATGCTTAAAAACCTGGCTATCTTTAAAAGGGAATATCCCCTATTCCCTCTTTAAAAGGGGGAATATCGCGAATCTGAGAATGATTTAATCCCTTGACTTGTAAAGAGTAGTTCAGAATCTTTAAGCAGTCTACGGGTTTTTTTAAATTCACACGTAAATTCTTTCAGACTTCAGGCTATATACACAGACAAGTTACACTGCGCGTATATTCCAATTGATGTTTTGCTGATTTGTCGTACAGAAACTACTATACTTTCAGCGTCTTTTGTCTGAATACAGACAATATAACTTGTTAATATAGTTACTACATTAATCCTTGCCGCAAACACCTTTGGATAACAGTTCAAAACAGTGATCTTTTGCTAATTTTAGAAGTGGGGGGATGCTCTTGAAAAACAAATGGGCGTGGTCTCTCGATTGGGCGTGGTCAATGGCCAAGAAATTAAACGAGCGGGTGTTAGTCTAATAGACATGCTTGTCAAAGTATGTCACATTTAGTCTAATGACAAATGTGACAGCCCAACATATAACTTTTCACAGAGCCATTAAAACAGTTAAGATTTTAAAGAATTTTTATTGTAAAACCTTAACTGTTTTAATGGTTAACTTTGTTAAAAGTTATATGTTGGGTTCTCATATTTATCATGAGAATTCGTTTTCCACCTAGCAAATCCCTGGTAACATCTACTCTAGTTAAACAAACAATATAATAATATATTTGACAAATATTACATTCTGCTTATGAACGCAAGCGACAAACTGATTTGTAATTTAAACTGCTGTTTGATGTAAAAATGACTAAAATGTATGAGCTTTTTAATTAAAGTAATTTCCAGACGGCTTGCTTCGTAGCTGTCTCTTCATTATCTTCCAACTTGCGTTTCTTTACTCTTTGATCATCTGCTGAATGATGGTTTCGTAACCAGGATTTGGCGTATCTGTCAGGTTTCCAAGCATTGATTGGAGGACCATGCATCTTCACAAACATCAAATTCGATATGCGGTCAATAAGAAGGCGATTTCTTGTTGAAGTGCAGACTAAGTTCATTTGACTAAATCCACGCTCACATTCAGCTGATGAAACTGGGATGCAGGAGCAGCATCTCAGTAAAGGCTGAAGTTCATCAGGAACTCGTCTTCCTTGACAGTCGACATACTCTTGCAATGCAGACACTGTAACACTTCTCGCAAGGCCAAAGCGATCGCACAGTGATCGTACTTCTTCTACACCGTAGTTGAAATCAACATCTTGTGGCCAATATGTCGGATAAAGAACGGAAACTTGGTCTAGAAGCTTCTGGTATGCAGCACTGGTTCGAACAGTGCCAGATGCAGTTGTGGCGAAAAGACGATCCTTCATTGCATTCAGCAATTCGTCAATCAATGCGTTATGATCAACACTGACAAGCCTATGATTGGAACATAGAGGTACAATTCCATATTCACCACTCTTCACATAATCGTTGGCTATCATCATCTTTGTCCCAGTCTTGCGTTTCAATGACTCGATGCTCCTCATGGCTCTTCTAACACATCTGTCGGCTTTGACAATGTTCATTGAACGGTTTTGCAGGATTTCAGAGAGCTCAGAAAGCTCAAAAAGGACGTCACAAAAGAGTGCCAAGTCTAACAGGAATTCTGGAGATTGAATTTGCCTGTTCAATCCTTCGTACATTGCAGTCTGCTTGTCCTTTTCTGCTACTTTGGCTTTAAAATGCTGGTAAAGTGCTTCGTAGTTGTTCCAAACAGCTAAAACTGTTCGGTAACTATTAGCAACCCATCTCGTACTCAGAACTTTACCGATCTTAAGAAGCTGAGCATCTAAACCGTCTGCTGCTTCTTTCAGCTCTCGCATGTTCTTTGGGGACTGGCTGTAAACTGAATGCAATTTACCGATGAAAATCTTAAAATGATTAATTCCCCTCAAATCTGCAATGGCATCATCAACTGCAAGTTCTAAGCGGTGGTTCAAACAGTGCCAGGTGATAAGATTAGGAAAATCCTTCGCAAGTAGCTCCATGACTCCTGATTTCTTCCCAGTCAAGACACTGGCGCCGTCTGACGTAAACGCAATAAAATGTTTTTGCAGGTAGTCCATGTCAAATCCATGCCGTTTTAAACAAGCCAATAACGCCTTGTGAATGTTGTCTGCACCCTCACCGTTTGTCAACTCGATCAGGTCTAGAAACAAGAACTGTGGTTCTCCGGACATTTCGAGTTGTACTTTCAAGTAAACTATCAGGGTTGAAATGTCAGACACTGTAGTGGACTCGTCGATGAGGATGGAGAGTTTCCCTTTACTTTCTTTAATTGCCTTGCAAATCGTAGAACGCACCTGATTTGCAATATGGTCATTTATTGCAGTTGCAGAGAATCGTGAATGCAAACCAATCCCCATATCAATTCCATTTTGAATTTGTAAGTCTATCAATTCTTGATGATCGTTCAGTGGTTGGTCTTTTTTTGCTATGAAATAGCTGGTGCGGAAAACTCTTTTTGTCGTATTCAACATTTTGCTATTCATAGCGTCTATATGGGCAGGAATACTGTTTTTCTTCTGCGTATTCAAAATCTCTTTTGCTTTAGTGTGAGCCTGTGAACGTACGTGCTTGTAAATCTTTTTCCGTAAAGAAGTCAGCCTTCCTTCTTGCGTGGCCCCATTATATGTGACATTAGTTGTTTGCCATTCCGAGCTCAGGTGAAGCCCTTGCGCACTGTGAGGACCGGCTAAACGTTTTGCAGACAGACAGAAATCACATCCCAGTTTTCCATTTTTACACAGTAGCCATGGGTATCGTTGCTGCTTTTCTCGCCACATTTCATCGGTCCAGATGCTTGGCCTGTCAGTCTTATCAGCCACTGTCACTTCAGTCGAGGGTCCTGCCAGAATACTTGGTGATACTGCTTGTACATCTTCATCAGTTTTCTCACTTCTGTCAGCTTTGTCATCTTCATCGCTTTTGCGGTCTGATTTTTCATCATCTGATAGTATTTCTGCTTCTTTCTCAACTTCTGAAATTGAGTCTTCTGTAGATTTTGTAAAGAATCCAACGATTTTAGATTGTTTAGACATCGTATCTCCACTATCTCGTATTAACTACAATGGCTGGCAAGACAACAACCTATTTTACAATTTCTGGCTTAGGCTTGATTTTTATACCGTTGCACGATCGCAAATTATGGATATTTTCAGTAGCATTACATCATAATTTGAATTACCTCATGCATAGTCATAGTGAACAAGTGTCAAGTACATATGCAATAGTTTAATCTTTGAAGTGGATTTAGCAGAACATGATACCTGGAAAGCGCCTAAGTGCCTAACTTGCGACCTAGATGTCAAAAAGCAAATAAAACCACGTCAACCTTCGAATGTCGATGATGCAATTATTGCAATGTACATGTGAGTAAGCAACTTTGCAAGTTAAATATGACGCTTTCGCATTAACATTAATCATGTTAATGTTCTTATTGAATCATTTTATGTTCCCATTGATCATTTTAATGTTTAATTTCGCGATTGCGCGGAAGACTATACTAAGTATATCCTGCTGGGCCGCTGCGGCGCTAACTGACGTTATCAGGGAGATTAAATTAGTGACAAAATTACGTTCTGAAGTATTTCCACGCAGGATGCTGAGCAATTATTGCCAAAAATAACACGTATGTAGAACAAGTGATAGCTAAAATTATTTGGATGGTGTCGAACAACGTTCATTGAACTTCACTCATATTTAATCCCTGCCAGGGGGAACGCCGTTCCCCTGGTAAAAAAGGTGGGGGGATGGCGTTCCCCCTGGAAAACATCACTGGTTCAAAACATTAGTAACAACTGATTACTAAACATTTTATCTAAAACAAGTGATGGATTCTGGTAAACCTTTGTACTCTGGTCTACCTTTGAGCGCTATTCAAATGACAGACTTTAGCAATTAATTAACTCATTAAGTTGCAGACTGTTGCAACATTGGCACTCCCCAAGTTGCAAGGAAAATGGCGAATTTTAGTTACTGTCAACTGCTTTTACAAAAATACCCATATCTCAAGATCAATGTTATAAAAAACCTTGAAATTTTGCAGTGGGTTAAAATGATAAATGATTAATCAATTCTGTTTTAAATGGGCTCCCACACTTAAATATATCATTAGATTTTTGGGTGAGAATTCTTGGTTTGTGTAAATTTAAGTCTCTGACATTTTGTTTCTTCATGACACCCAACATCTGAAGGGCAATAATTCAATAACCCAACATAAATGAAGAAATATTTTTTTATTCCTGGATTGCTACACATTTATTTTCAAATTAGTTTCATCATCTTGTAGGGTATAAATTACAAAATAATGAAACGCTATAAAAATTTGCTTGGGCATAGCTCAAGCACACTCAGGACATCTAGTTTACAATGGAGAACTTGAACTTCAGAACTTGTTGTTCAAGTCCAAAAACTCTGTAACCCCAAAACACAGTGTTTGTACCTCTTTGAAGTTTTTAAATAGCTCAAATATGTTTGGAAAAACACGAAGTATAAAAATTACTAATTAAAATATAAACAAAGGATGAAAAAGGTGAGAAAATTTTAAAGTATTTGAGGTGTTTTCAATTCTGACTTTGACAGCCGGCATTTTCAAACGCAGCGTGCGGTGACAAAACAAAAGGCTTTTTATTTCGCTATTAAGAGCACTGAAAGTCGTCAAAAAGAGATAAACACTTTTGAATATTCATCACGTAAGAATTTTAACTGAAATTCCTTTTGTTTCTGTTGAGAAAACAATGGATTTGTGGCTAAAACGTTGTGCGCGCGAATGTATGTTGCTGTAAAATGTCAGACAGGCGGTTTCTTTTGAAATCTGACTCTAGTTTGAAATGACTCTAGCTTGAAATAAGTCCTTTTCAAGGACCCATTAACTCATTAAGTCTCATTGCGCCCCCATGCTCCCTGGAATTGGGAACGGGGTAAGTCTCATTGTGCCCTCATGCGCCCTGGATGACACTCAACTTCCGGGCACGATTGTCTAGCGCGTGTTTATCGGGTTGCCTAGCAACGGTCACGAGTATAAAGTGGAAAATTCGGGCTTTCAAACGATACATCATGCGAGAAAATTGATCAAAAGTTTGCGAAGATTTTCGATTTTAAAACTCTATTTTTTACAAAACCTGTGACAACCGCAAAGTGTCACAAGATAGGACTTTGCAGCAAGTTTTAAGGATGAAAAAGAAGAGGTTTTTAAAGAGTTTTACATGTAAAATATATTGTAAAACATAAGGGAGTGTGCATATGTTTCAAGTCAAGTTCTTGTCCAAATAAAGTCGCACGATTTTCAGCCAGAAAAACAGCAATTTCTTTCAATCTAACGGAAAAGTGAAGTGGGAAATCGCAAGAAACATGAACACTAAATCCAAGTGAGTAGTTACGTTTTTTTTAGCATGTTTTTGAATGAAAATACCTGGCATGTTTTCATGAAATACGATATAGCATTAAAGCAAGTTCAATCTAGTTTAAAACTAAGTTTTTAGAAGAACTTTTCGTGCATTTTATGGCATGATTTCGACTGCTTTTGTGACCCTACTGTTGGTCGTCTTGCGCAAGTTGTTATTTTAGCCGAAGTACTTTCAGAAGACAGTAGGTTCAACTTGTCATGTGCGTATATACATTTTTGGCAAGAAAAATTTTGAGTAAAACCGCATTAAAACTAAGTAGAATACTCTACAAAGAATACTATATCTGTTTCTATAAACTTTGTCTCGAAACGAGCTCTCCTTTCAGAGATAATGTGGTTTAAAATCAGTGTATAGAATTATGCCATTACTTGGCGCGTGCAAATTCTGAACCTTCATGACAGGGATTTGAAAAGCTTCTAAATTACACTTTATTGCTTCATATATCCCCATAAAATTTTTAAATCAATAAAGCACATAACACTAATGTACGCTCATTTTCTAAGAAGTACTCATCGATTACCTGAAGGAAAAGTTTAAAATAGGTCAGGAGAGTAGTTTACAAAAGTTCTCCTGTGAAATGGCTTCTTTTGCGGGAAGCCATTAAATTTATGTACTTTCCAAAATTGTAATTTAGTCGCTTTTTGGTCTCATTGTTCACTTATTTATCATGGAATTACTTTGCTTGAGCTCTTTCAATAATATCTGCAAGATACTTTGCTATTTGGTGAAATAAAAGCTATATTTTTAGCAGTTTATCTTTTGAAAACTGCATGCGCAACAAAGTGTCACCAATGTGTTTACTCTCGTCTGACAAACAACCAAAGATGAAATACTTTATTTCACTCTTTTATAGCAATCTAAAATGCCTAAATATTAAATTATTCATTTTATTTGAGCATACATATTATATTTTTATACAATTGGTCCTTGAAAAGGACTTATTTCAAGCTAGAGTCAGATTTCAAACTAGAGTCAGATTTCAAAAGAAACCGCCTGTCTGACATTTTACAGCAACCTACATTGGCGCGCACAACGTTTTAGCCACAAATTCGTTGTTTTCTCAACAGAAACAAAAGGAATTTCAGTTAAAATTCTTACGACTTTCAGTGCTCTTAATAGCGAAATAAAAAGCCTTTTGTTTTGTCACCGCACGCTGCGTTTGAAAATGCCG
>CACRXK020011434.1:0-14708 GCA_902702795.2 Paramuricea clavata | reverse complement strand
TAGCCTCCTGCGCAGACGTTGTTAGTGGCCGAGGCCTCACCTAACGTCTGCTCACATTCGCCATACATTTGACTTCCCGACAATTAACCAATCACAATCATCTACACGATAATTGGAAGATCGGCCTTCAATGACCTTCACACGCATGGGTTATTATCACTCTGTGCTATTATCAACAAGTCTGTAGTATTTTTAAATTTGGAAGTTTTAACACTGCGCATCAGAAAAAGACTTTTCAGTCTATTATAAACGAAAAGAAGGATGTTTTCGTAAATCTCACAACTGACGCAGGAAATCATTTATTTATCACGCCGTTACCGAAGCTATTCGATGTAATATTCGGATTTAAATATTTAAACAAATTGTAAACATTGTAAACATTTAGTAATCGTGGTTTCGGTTGATAAATTCAATACGAGATCAAGTAAAAAAACTACACGATCTAGGAGTCAGTGCTGTGTCATTATTAAGCTGAATCGAGAGCAATAAAGAAGCGAAGGCATTGGAAGAATGGAAATATTCTGACTGTATTATATGCAGAGTCATTGTTGAAGACCGAACGATGGAAACGAATGCTTCAACAAATTGTACGTATAGCAAAATGGTTTGTGCTTTGGCTGTTGATGCATGAAGCTCATGCGATTAAAGAATGGTATTTAATATGTATTATAATAAATCCTAAAAATGTGTTCGCTTTTGTAATTCCCAAAGACACAGGAATCGATCGGGCTTGGCCATTTTAATAGTCATTATTCATTAATATTTTATATTGTTTATTTAAATTGAATTTGTCTTTTTATACATTGCCTCGTATTATCTATTTGCATGTAGTACTAGCATGCAAGTTTATATGAGGGCAATTATGAAGGGTTTACATCAGAGAGGGTTGGGGCATGTATATTAACTAGAATGGCTCATAAACTTGCTGGTGCTACGTGCAATAGATAATACGAGGCAACGTATAAATCAAGACAATATAAAATAACGACTATTAAAATGGTCAAAGCCGATCGATTGCTGTGGCTTTGATAATTGCAAATGCAAACACATGTTTAGGATTTATTATAATACATACTGAAATGAGCTTCATGCATCAATAGCCAAAGCACAAACCGTTCTGCCATACACTTTGTCTTTGTCTTCAGCAATGACTCTGCTGTGCCATATAATACAGTCAGAATATTTCCCATCTTCAATGTCTTCGCTTCTTTATCGCTCTCGATTAAACTTAATAATGACACAGCACCGACTCCTAGATCGTGTAATTTTTTTACTTGATCACGATCGTATTGAATTTATCAATGACGAAATCACGATTACTAAATGTTTACAATGTTTACAATTTGTTTAAATATTTAAATCCGAATACTACATCGAATAGCTTCGGTAACGGCGTGATAAATAAGTGATTTCCTGCGTCAGTTGTGAGATTTACGAAAACATCCTTCTTTTCGTTTATAATAGACTGAAAAGTCTTTTTCTGATGCGCAGTGTTAAAACTTCCAAATTTAAAAATACTACAGACTTGTTGATAATAGCACAGAGGGGACTAGCTAACAGTCGTGGGTCGTGGGTAGAATGTCGTGGGTCGTGGGTAGAATGTCGTGGGTCGTGGGTAAAAAGTCGTGGGTCGTGGGTAAAAAGTCGTAAGTCGTGGGTAAAAAGGCGTGGGTCGTGGGTAAAAAGGCGTGTGTCATGGGTGAAAAGGCATGTGTCGTGGGTAAAAAGGCGTGTGTCGTGTGTAAAAAGGCGTGTGTCGTGGGTAAAAAGTCGTGGGTAAAAAGGCGTGGGTCGTGGGTAAAAAGGCGTGGGTCGTGGGTAAAAAGGCGTGGGTAAAAAATCGTGGGTCGCGAATAAAAAGTCGTGAATTCCAAGCAAAATGTTTCCATATATTTACCTTTCTCCCTTTGAATGCGTATTTTTTTTTTCTTCTCAGGCTTTCCCAAACTATGCCCAAATATGCATAGCTTAGAGCGCGTTAAGGCCGGGTTTTTGATATCGGCAGATCGGTTTATAAGTATTATAACCAAGTGTGGATGAAACAGTTCAACTTCACGCCCCATAAGTTCAAATATTTGGACTTTATAATCTTATAGACGGATAAATTAGTTACTGCAATTCTTCAATAAGAATATGGCTCAAGGCCACATGTACGAAAGCTGAGTAGCACTATCCACTCAAAATTATAGTCAAATTTTAATAACCGGCAATGGCATCATATGTTTTCAAAGCTATATATGGAACTGCGGAGTATAGCTAACCATTTAATTAATGAAATAATATGACATATGACTTATATATGGTCTTCATGTATATACTATACAAAGAATTCGAAGATGGCCGGTCTGCAAAATAGTGATGCATCGATATCCATATCGGTAATTTTGTTGTTGATAGCTATTACCGACATCGTCGTAAACATTACAAGAAAATATATCTCTAGACCAACCAAAGTTGCTGTTATTTAAAACTGCTGAAGTCTATCCTAAACGATTTCTGAAATATCGCAAACTACAAACGGAACAAACCTTGCATGTAAACAATGCTTGCATGTAAACAATGCTACTCCGGCTGTTATTAAACAAGACGCTCTCTCGAGCGTTAAGTTGCTGGGGCTTTTTAAATAGGCGCCTGCGTGATTTGCAACGAGCGGTAAGAGTATATTCAACGATTTGTGGGCTTGATTTGTAATTGTACATAAGTTTATTAAATAGTGACACGTTGCGACATAATGTATACAGGAAATGTAATTAACTAAGGGCGGACCATTAGAAAAGTGATGGGGGGGGGGGGATTTTCTAAGAGGCAATTTTTTTTTGTACACCTATAGAAATTTTTTTTCTCACTTGATGGCTGGAAATATATTTTTTTATTAAAATTTATAGGCCTATCTTCCAAGAAAGGAATTTTTTTGCACTATGCCTGGGAAGATTTTTTCCCCCTAATTTTTTCCTGGGAATAAATTTATTTTTTGGTTTTGCCCCCCCCCCCCATCACTTTTCTAATGGTCCGTCCCTAAGGTCGTCCTTTCAATGAAGTGGAATCTCACAAACAGGGCCGTTGCACAAGAGTTCATCATATCGCTGAACTGAAGAATTCCTACAGGTCATAAAAGAGATCCACTGAAGAATTCCTGTTAATACCCATGAAGAGAGACCCTGGAAGAATTTCAATTTTTACATTTGACCCCTGAGAAAATCTCATTCAAAATATCCATTACCGGGTTACCCCCAAAGAATTCCACACAGAAAATATTTGCTTATCCCTGAGGAATTCCAAAGCTAAAAATGTATCACCTCATTCCAGCAGAATTGAAAGCTGGAATAGCCCATTTTGTGCTGGCACTGTGGCACAAGTGTTTATACTTGGGCTATAATAACCCCTTATTCATATTTGAGGATAAATACAGATTTGTATATTTTTATTTTAACTTGTTTATAACAAATTTTAAAACACAAAAATTGTTTATCAGACAGTTAAGGACTAAGGAGTCGTTTGTGAATTAACCCATTGAGTGACAGCACTCTCTCCCTGATGAGTAAAATCCTTGGCATTAGACACAGTAAAATAATAAAGTAGGTTACATGAGGGTACATTGCCACTTAAAGGGTTATATGATATGGACAATCGCATATATTGATTATTGGTGCGGAATTTAGCTTTTTGCACCTAACTGATGCATGCGATAGACAGTGGTTATATTTCACCCCAGGGCCGTAGCAACCAGGTGGGGGGGGGCTGTTTGAAATTGTAAATTTCGACATACTAAAATGCTGTTTTCTGACCATCGGAATTCTGTCAAATCTTTCCCAAAGTTCAGGAAATGGCATTTCAAAGACTCTAAATTTAAAATTTTCCTCGGGCCTTCGGCCATTGCTTTCAGTTCCCCAATCAAAAAGAGCTTCCCACAGCACTGCACTCCCTGAGCTATTGGCATTACAATTTTACATAACTTTATATTAGCAGTCAGTGGTGTAGAACTGAATCGCTAACAAAGAGGGCCCTCAAAGAGGGGGGGATGACAAGACGTGGGGTAACCAGGCATTGAGGGTGCAACATGGTAAATATGGATAGTTCCAGTATTCACTTTTGGTTCTAGCAATTCTTCAATTGGTGATTTTTAACTAAAGGGCTTAACATCAAATAATACACTCCAAAATATTGAAGCTATTACATGTTAGAGCCACATAAATATCATCAAATGGTTAGATCATAGTAAGGTACAGATTACTGATAGATTATAAATTTTGCAATCTGCAAAAATATTGCGAGGTTAATCTTCACAAATTGACATGAAATTTTTAACAAGGGGACCCCTGTTTGCAATCTATTAAATAAGCAAATGAGTTGCAAGTAAAAATCATGAATACATGATGCAGTTTATAACATGAACAAGTGAGTTTTTAAGCTAATAGTTCAGTCCTATAACCAGAATAATAATTGGACCTTATGTAATGTTAACATAATACAGCCAATGGCTGCAAGGTTTATCAATTAAAAACATCTATCTATCTAAAAAATACCAATCCAAGATTGTGTGTCACGTACCTCGTGTGTCACTTCAAAACAGCCAACATTTGAGCCTTCTTGAAAATAGAGCTAGCATGCAAATATGACAGTTCCAATACGATTTTTATGCAGACTATTGGAGCAACCAGGACTATAAGCCATATTAAAGCGTATATAGATGTAAAACTTCACAAAACAAAAATATAAACGTTCAGAAATAACGGTTCGACTAATAAATAACACAGTTATTGTCAGTTAATCCACCTCGGAATCTACTCCACTCCTCGATAGTGAAACGTCGACATAAATTCTGTATATTCTTGATGGATTTCTTTCAAAAAGCCCCCAGAAGAAAAAGCGTGATTGAAAGAACAATTTGACGTTCACTTTATACACTTACGAAGACTTTACGATTGTCAAAATAGCGAAAATGTATGCACGTATTGCTTCGTATATAGATCAGTGGGAATTTCCATTTTGCGACTATCCATGGAGAACACTATGGAGAAGGAGACCAAATTCACCCGAAACCTATAGTTGCTGGCACAGTGCCCCAGCAACTAATTACAATGTAATGTATGCCAAACATGAATCACAATTCGTCATTGCGTTATTTACGTAAATAATCATTGCCTCAATAAATGAGTGATAAGCGTAACCAATATTCAGTACATTGTACTATTGGTAGCTGTACTGAATACAAGGAATATAATGTATTTCTTGCTTTTTTTCTGTTTACACCAATGTTATTGCGACAGATTTGCGCAAATGTAATTTGTAATTATATAAATGCAAACTGCCTAGTTTTCTGGGCGTGAGAAGGTGAAGAAGACTGGGAAGAAGATTCCTAGTATTTTGTGCGCAGGAGTCTGAGAACGTCCTAGAATTACCTTATTTGGAAAAAAAACTAGGCTGTTGTCGTCAAAAACTAGGACGTTCCCAGACTCCAAAATACCAATCGCGCATAATGACGTTGTTTAATCTAAATCTAGACATGTTGACAGAATAAAAACATTCCTAAAACAGAGATTATTAATATAATACGGAAACAGCTTTACATACGGTATTAAAATAGCAGAATATTTCGAAATTAAGCACGATAATCTGGTTGCCTAGTTTTTCAATTTTTACCATTTTTTGGCCTAAATTTGGAAAATTTATGAGATTGGGTTCCCAGGCACAACTGGCCTCATTTGGACAGGGGTGGTATAATACTTAGGGTGGGTGACTACTCTACACCAACACTAGCACAGTAGCACACTTTTAAAACATGTGTAAGACCGTAAGACGAGTTGTGGCTTAATTGGTTCCCTGCCGTGCTTTGACTGATTTTCAGTCTCCAGAGTTTATATTAAACATTGTTATTAAATAATAAATTCTATTACTTTTGAAAATAAGGCAGGACTGCATGTTAGAATGTAAGGTGGCCAAAGTTTTGTCAAGGAATGTCCTCAAAATTTTCCAAAATCAATTGGCACATTTTCACGTTAATACATCTCACTGCTACGTAACAGTTAAATTCGTTATTAAACAAAGCTGACTTGAGAAAGCAAATTCTACTCATGCAGATATTGTTTCTTTGTTATTTTATACTGATCTTGAATTAATACACATTTACATCTATAAAGGTCATCTAAATCCTAGAAACTAGACTAATCATTACTTATCATCTGATTAAATAGATATAATGGTCGCATAAACAGTTTTCAGAAAGGGTCAGTCATGTTGGTATTTACACTACAGTTACGTGAGTTACCATATACCAGGAAATAACTTTGGCGTTTTGGCCTTGTACGCTTGGAAAACTGGATCATTTGACCATTTTCGTCTGGCTTGTTCTTGTAGTGGAATGCCGGTCTTTTTCATTATCAGAAGAGCAACAAAGAGTGGCGATGCAATACTGAGATACTGCCAGCCTTGCATGATGGACGATGCAGGTAGGTACAGACCAAACCACAACAATATTTCACCAAGATAGTTAGGATAACGAACGATGCTCCATACTCCAGTTGTGATGAATTTCTTATGATTCGCTGGATTACTTCTAAATATTGTCTTCTGGTGGTCAGCAATCACTTCAATACAAAATCCTGCAGTCCAGATAGACCAGCCTACATAGTCTTTCAGGGTTAATGGGGGGTTTTCTATTGAGGTATTTAACATGAGGGTGGGGAGGGCAGTCGCGAAAATCCATACAGCTTGAATAGTCCAAAAGAAAAGCAACATTGGGGGGTTATCTCGAACTTTATCAAACTTGCTATCTTTACCTTCACGAAGAACTCTTGTGAACAAAAATAGGCCAAGACGAACTGCCCATGCAGTGATACACGATGACTGAATAACTTGGCGAGTATAAAATTGACAAGACCCTCGACAAGACCAAACCAACACTTGCCAAATTATGTAAATAAACGTGGACATGCCTGCTAGATCAAAGAATTTCTCCGTCTGCAGTATGATTGATATAGCACTGAGTATCCCTTGGATAGCTATATCAAGTATTGCAGCTCTAGCATAAAGCGAATTAAACATTTCTAAAGATAGGTAGTATCTAGCCGTACGAAGTGCTCTCTAATAAACCATGCACGTTCAGGCTTCAGCAGCGACGTCAATAAAAATGGATTTATGTGTTTTATCTTTTATTACGCCCTGTTACGATGTATGAGTGATATGAATCGTAATCGAAATTGCCATTGGTCAGAAATATCGTTAGCCTTGCCTTTTAAGGTAATATCGAGTTAAGGAATAAGGGGGACCTGAGGCTAAAGTTTCATTCCACCTTTCCGACTCTCAAAACATGTGGCATTCCACGTGTATCAAATAACAAGGAGTCGGAACTGCTTAAAATCATATGAAAAGCTATGGAATAAAGGTTTAAAAGTGCAATGTGTTGGTAGTCATGTCATCCAATAGCTCGGACTCAAAAATATTAAAACTCATCTCTGTGAGCGGACCTAAAACTCATCTACGTCAGTCTGTGAGCGTTGTGTGCTTTAATCGAAATTGCGGTTGAAAAATTGATTCTTCCCATTGTCATTGATCTAGATTTTATGAAAGGGAAATTAGGGAATAACATGCACTAGTAACAACCAAGACATAGGATTTCATTATTCATGACATGAAAATCAGCTATCCGTTCACTTCATGGCAATGACGGCATAATCTCGCGAATAACGTGATCGATATTCCGACCTTCATTTGAACTGTACGTATCAGCTTCATGAGTTAAATATTTTCGAATATCTCATTCGACCGATTACAATAAATATTGTTTGGCAGCTTACAAATAGTTACAATATCACTGTCGGTTTTTCAAAATTGATATGTTAAATCGCTGAAACAAGGCCTAAAAGAAAGACATTTTATGTGTAATGTGTGAAATATAAAACCGGCATTGACAGACAGGAGACAGACAGCCGAGATATACTATATACCGAGCCAAGGAATCGAGCTCGGATTCGAGCTCGGAATCGAGCTCGGAATCTAAGTTTTATTATAGTCTAGGACCTGTATTATGAGTTTGTATGCATTTCACTTGCACAGGTAATCTCAACTGTTTTAGGGTAAAATGACCATGGCAGTCAACATGGCATATGTGCCAAAACCTGAATCCGGGACAAAATTCCTGAAAATGATACCGCCCTGAAACGGCAGTGTCGACATAGCTGTAACTTCCGAAAAGGAAAAGCGATAGCCTTTCTGATGAAGTGTTATAGTGTTCAGAAGGGTTGCTTTTAGGGATGGTCAGTAGCCTGAAATGTCAGGCGTTCTCCCCGCTTGAACCTAACATTTCAGGCTAGGGTGGTCAGTGGAAGGAAAAATTTGTCTAAGTATAATATTTTACAAGAAAATGACCATGCACCATCCCCAGGTAAATTGCTAATTATGCATAAATAACTAATGTGCCTGGCAGAAGTGAAATATCCCTATTTCCTAAAAACAAATATCATGAGGATTGTCATTGTTTTCTTTAAATATAACACCATATTTTGCCATCTTGTTTGCTTTTTATCACCAACTGAAATCTGGCAAATATCATCCAGTTGTTGCACTTTTACATAACATGATTGAAGAAGATTTCAAAGAAGGTTTCATCAGGTTTTGAAACAGTGCAGTGTAATAATCTTCGTTACTGTGTCCTTCGATATTTCGTGAAATACTGAAATATGGCGCCATTATATAAAATTGCAATGGCTCGCCGCTTCTCTGCCCGCGGATAAATGCCACTTATTCGTCTTGCTGTGTATTTAGACATAATACAGTATCCAATAGTACTTCATTGTAGAATAGTCCCAATCGAATCTCATAAAACTTGTTGAATATATTAACAATCCAAGTTCGAAAAGAAGTATAATTTAAAAGTCACGCGCAAGTATTAATTTAAAAGTCACGCGCACAGGGAGCAGAGGAGTCACTAAACTGTAGTAAAACAATACAAACGCCGTCTTACCTTGTTAATTGTAACATATTTATTGTAAAACCCCATTAAAATGCATATTTTACAATTTATAGTCTGTTGAAATTGTCGTGAAACCATGTGAAACCATATAAAGTTTATTAAACATTGTTTGATTTTTTATTCGTACTTCATGTAACATGAACACCAAATGAACCGTATACTCATCAACATTTCACATTTCTCGCTGGCGGCTCGGCATTGTTCGTTAGCTTTTCGGAAAATACGAGTCTACGGTCCCTCCCTCTGGGCAATTCAAGGCAGAGTACAGGCTCCCGAAAAGGTCTTTTATTTTAAAAAAATCCATACAATTTGCTTTAAAATGCAATGTTTTGACATGCTCTGTAACTTGGGGAAACTGCTCAAAAACACTTTTACTTCGCATTCTTCGACAGCAAAAGCGTGCAGCGCGTATTATTCTAGTCGCTGACTTTTCTACTCCTTCTGTTCTTCTTTTTTCCCAGATTCGAATAATCCCAATCTTCGACCTCATCCCAGTGCTCCGTGATCATTTAAGCAAATGTTTAAATTCTTATCTTGTATTCGACAACGGGCTCTGACTAACCTGAAGTTCAGGCCGGGCCTATCACAGAATAGGTAGGCTCTGACTAGAGCTTGCGCATATGACCTTCAACCCCCCTTCTCGCGTACTGACTCTTGGCATACGAACATTTCTGGAGGGGGGCATTGGGGGGTATTCAATACCGTAATACCGCAAGGAAATTTTGTCAATTACCGCAGTTTTTAGTCCAAAATTGCAAATACCGTGTACCGCAAGATTTCCAATATCGTAATACCGCAATTTTTCAAGGAAAATACCGAAATACCGTAAGAAAAATAAGCTAATACCGCCATACCGTAAATCCCAATGTCCCCCTCTTTCTGTACAGTGCTTCCATTCTTTTTAATTGCTTAGATAGCGATTGTAAGCAACTTGTGCTTCGCCATATTGCTCTTCATATACTAACGCCAAACAAAGAATTCCGCATAAAATCTTTCTTATTAACAAGCTTAACCTTACTATAGAATCCGAGTTCGAATTCCGAGCTCGAATTCCGAGCTCGAATCCGAGCTCGATTCCGAGCTCGAATCCGAGCTCGATTCCGAGCTCGAATCCTTGGCTCGGTAAATAGGTATCCTCCAGAGAGCCGGAGTGGTGAAATTTTTTAACAAAATAGCCTATTTGAAAAGATATAAGTAACGAAATGTTAAATACGAGTATACCACATAACTGCAAAGCGTCTGTGTTTGTAGATGTAGGATAGCTCCAAGCATGTATAAAATATGGCTATGACAGACGAACAATTGAAACAGTCATAATCAGTCCAAATGGTGGAGAATGAAATATCCAGTAATTCCAGTTCACCAGATTATTATGCCATGAAATGAAAGCAACACTCACTTTCATATCATCATACCTACATCATATTATCCCCCGTCCTGAAACTTCTGTCCCATTTCGATTAAACTGTTGTCTTGAAATAGCCATGGGCACGGACCATGGTCCATTTGATACCATCACGTTCATTTGTTTTAATTTCATCCCAGACTCAGACATGTTTCTGAGCCGGTTTTTATCCCTTTAACAGTTTTAACTATTCGATAATATGACCACCGATAAATAGCAGCTTTTATACTTCATCCCATCGCGTTTACTTTTATTAAAGCAGTTAAACAACGTGATATGTCACTCGCGCTATATTAAATTATAGTCTTTTCCGAGTTTGTTTGTCCAAGTCTTCGTTATTTGATACACGTGGAATGCCACGTGTTTTAAGAGTCGGAAAGGTGGACTGTTCCTGGTTAAATCATCTACAATACCCATCAACTCTCAACTGAGTGCGATCGCCGAACGTGTGAGCCGAGCACCGCAGGCTCGAGTTATCTAGGGGAGTCTGGGGGCGTGTCCCCCAGGAAATTTTTAAAATTTGGGTCTCTGAAATAGCATTTCCTGCATTCTGAGAAAACATTTTTAAAAATATCTCAACTTCTCAAAACAAAGTTTTAATGGGGAAATTTGTAATACATTGCATGCTAAACATTCAAACACAACATAATTTACTCAATACAGGTCATAGAGCCCTGGCTTTGGGGCAATATTATATAGGCCTTTTTTTCTTCAGTGGTGGGCCAGAGGAAGGGGTCCAGTGGGCAAATGTCCCAACAGTCCATGGTATAAAAAAATGCCTTGAAACAAGGTAAGGCAATATTAATGTTTAAGTGGGGCTTTCCGCCCAGTGGAATGTCATTCGCTACTGTTCTGAAACGAATTTATAACTTGATGAAGTAGAGCAGAAATCAGTTCAAAGCAGCTAAAATTACGGCTTATACGCAAGACATATAATGCTTCATGCATGTTGAACAGAATATGAACTTTGTGTCGGATTACTAGGCCGTTTATGCATGTTTTTTTATCGGATTACTAGGTGTTTTACGCATTGTAATTAAGGTTTCCTTTAATTGCGTCACATTCCTTTAGTTACTTGCCGCCTGGCCATATCCTGCTGCGTTCTTGACTTTAGTTCGGAGTTCGAAAGCATAATATGAAAAATTTCGGTTAAATATTCAGTTAGGCATTTGATCGCTTACACATTTGGGCCGAAAATGGTAGCAATTTCCGCACGCAATACAAAAGTATACAAAATTTGCAAACTTTGCAAGGCTAATAAGGCTATACTTTCTGCATTTTACAACATTTCGCGACCAAACTTTGCAATTTTACTCGTTTTAGTCTAGCTGCTCTTTCTAGCTGTGGTGATTTATAATATTTGCATCTCCTTGTCTAGTTTTAAAATTAGTCTGTAATGAAAATTGTCTATTATGCCGCAATTATTCTTAATCCTTATATTCTCTAATTCATTATTGTAGTAAATCTTATTTTGTGTTATGTCATCCCCAAAGATCTCTGTTTGTTTTTGGCGTCAAATCTTCTCAATATGAAGACGTGCATGAGGTCAATACTTGACATCCTTGGAGTACAAAGTATCCTTTATTCTTCCTCATGGTGTAGAAACAAAGACAAGGAATACAGACAAAATGCGGCTTTCTTTTAAAGAGTCAACACGATAACTAATCATTTTATGCGCAGAAGATTTACTAAAAAATTAATAGACCCACCTAAAGTGTTCAGTGATTGGCATTCTTAAACAAACGTTATCAGTGTTTGCGACTCATTTTCTGCCTCGTACCCTCCCTCGTTGCTCTTATGGCCTTTACGTGAGCCGCGTGGATTTCCGGCTGTGAAGCTTCCAGGCGAATTCTGTTTTCCTCCCTTGCACGTCGTCCCGCGCGCACTTGATGACATGACTACAAACCTAAGCGCCTTCAATGGTACGAGGCAGACTCGTTCTTTTGAAAATGTATACTCTTTCATTTTATAATTGTGTTTCATTGTTATAATTAACCAATCACAAAATTTGTTCATATAGGTTTGTGCATGGCGATCCAACCTGGTTCAATTATGCCTGTACATGTCGCCACCATCACTTGCCACTGAATTTACATATTCCAATAATTCACATTGTGAAAATCATCAGGTGGACCACCTGATGATTCCTATACGGATGAAACAGACTGTTGTGGTTTTTTGATATATATATATATATATATATATATATATATATATTTGATATATATATATATATATATATATATATATATATATATATATATATATATATATATATATATATATATATATATATATATATATAGATTGTCTATATCTTAAAATTAAATATCGCTACTCTGAGTTTCACGTCCTTTCTAGACGATCATCAGGCGATTTTGTTCACGATTTTGTTACTGATTACGTGATTGCATCATCATCAACCGTTCGATTGATTGCATCAACCGTTCGTTTGATTGCATCATCATCAACCGTTATGTACATATATATATATATATATATATATATATATATATATATATATATATATATATATATATATATATATATATAGATTGTCTATATATTAAAATTAAATATCGCTACTCTGAGTTTCACGCGTCCTTTCTAGACGATCATCAGGCGATTTTGTTCACGATTTTGTTGTTACGTGATTGCATCATCAACCGTTCGCTGACGCGTTGTATTGTATTGTATTGTATTAAAACTTTATTTAAAGACACTAGCCCCGTCAACGGTGCGTTGGTTTCCACGGGGGCGTCTACAATGTTAAAAATTACAAAAGATATAAGGGAAAAGAAGACTATTTGCAAATTGGTGTGACCCCAGATGTTATGGTTAGACGGAGTTACAATTTATTTCAAATATATATGGTATTAGAGTTAAGTTTTAAATGGCTTTTGAACAGGTGCATTGATTCTGCCAGTTTCGTATCGATAGAGAGACTATTCCATAGCTTAGCCCCACTGTATTTAAAACTCTTTTTTAGGAATTCTCTTTTAGGCTTAGGAAGAGCCAAATCTGTATGACTATTTCTAAGATCATAATTTGTTTGCATATAATTGCGTCTTATCAAGGATTCTTTCAACGTAGGTCCTACGTAATCCTTCAAGACTTTAAACATTAATATTGCTTTGGTTGTACGTCGTCTTGTCTCTAAATTGTCCCAAGCAACCGACAATGATTCGGGCTGCGCGATTTTGAAATTTTTGGAGTTTATTTTTCAAATTTTGATCACAGACGCCCCAAATGGGAGAACAATAATCAAAATACGGCTGAATCAGAGCTCGATAAATTGTTTGAAGGGTGGTTATTGGAACAAAGGGTTTAATACGTCTCAAAGTACCCAGGCCTGCTCCAACCTTTTTGCCAATCGCCTGAATATGTGAATTCCAGTTAAGATTTTCATCTAAATCGAGACCAAGACATGTGAAAGAGTGAACTCTGGGGATGCGTTGGTTATTTAACATCACTGGATGATCAAAAGTTGTGGAATTAATATGATGTTTAGAGCCAATGAACATTATTTTGGTCTTAGTTGGGTGGTGTTGTAATTTATTTCTAGAAAGCCAATCACCGATTCTACTCAGATCGTGATTAAGGTTTTCGGTTAATTCAATCAAACTGTTAGAGCTGCGGCAAATTTGGGTATCGTCAGCATATAAATAAGGAGTAGTTTTTTGAAGGCATTCGGGGAGGTCATTGATATAGAGTAAAAATAACAGTGGACCTAAAATAGATCCCTGCGGAACCCCAGAAGCAATCCGTTTTGACGATGACATTGAATTATTAACAATACAGACTTGCTCCCTATTATTTAAGTAAGACTCAAACCATCTTAACTCAATATCCGATATACCGAATTGATCTTTTAATTTATGAAGCAGAATATTATGATCAATTGAGTCGAAGGCTTTACGAATGTCAAGAAAAACAATGCCGCTCAATTGACCATTATCCATATTTTCATAAAGAGTATCGCACACCTGAGTTAGAGCGGTGAGAGTTGAATGTTTAGGCCGAAAACCATGTTGATGTTTTGAAAGAAGTGAATTGTCATTAAGAAATTTATAAATTTGATTAAAAACGTATCTCTCAAGTATTTTACTAACAATGGGTAGTATCGAGATATGGCGATAATTCTCGCATTTCAACCTGTCATCAGATTTATAAATGGGTGTAACCCAGGCTTTTTTCCATTCATCCACATATTCTCCTTTTTTGATCGAAAGGTTAAATATCCAAGTTAATGGCGGACCAACAATGTCCGTGGATATTTTAAGAGCTTTAGCAGGGATGTTATCTAATCCTGTGGATTTTGAAATTTTGAGACTA
>CACRXK020011433.1:513-16342 GCA_902702795.2 Paramuricea clavata | reverse complement strand
TATATATATATATATATATATATATATATATATATATATATATATATATATATATATATATATATATATACAACCAACAATGAGATGATGGATGTGGGACACATAAATTATATATACGACAAGAACACCATTCAACCTAATACGCATGATCTCTGCATGTCACAGATTTAAATCAGCGCAAAGGCCTATAGGCAATTGTGCCCTAAGCTCACAACCAGCAACTGCGGACAGCTGTTTCGCCCTTTTGGGGCTCGTCAGCGCAGTGTAGCTATAGTGAGATTTCCATCCGAAAAGTATTTATACAACCAACAATGAGATGATGTATATTATATATATATATATATATATATATATATACATATATATATATATATATATATATATATATATATATATATATATATATATATATATATATATATATATATATATATATATATATATAATATACATATATATATATATATATATATATATATATATATATATATATATATATATATATATATATATATATATATATATATATATATATATATAAATTAAGGTACAACAAATCAACAAAATCCACTAGGCATCTTTATTACTAAATAGTTTCGTACCACAGTATGTGGCACTCTTCAGATAAATTGACCTAATGACTATAGACTAAAACTTACAAGGTTATATGTACAAGTGGATGAGACATGAAACTTAATCCTATTTACAAAGCACGCGATTTAATAAACATGTTATATGATAAGCTGACAGGACGCGGAAAGATTAACACACCGCGGTATATTTAAATGTCTAGCTTTTAAATGTTACTTAAAAGGAATTTTTTATTATGCCTACAATTGCTGATACTAACTCATTACGTTTGTTTAAAGTGGCCATTTTAGGCTTACAAATAATAAAGTATTTCTCCCATAAACACAAATTACATCTATTTGAAGCACAGTTATAAGGCTTAGCTTGTTTTAATAGTTTCCATTTGATTGTATAATGGATGTTTCGATTTTTCAATTCCCACACATATTTGCTAAGTTCAGTAGCGTTCCGTTTGTCAAAAGAGCTAAATGATGCTTTATGGTTCGCAAGTCTTGTTTTGAACGAGTTTTCAGTAAGGCCGACATATGTTTGGGGAGGTCTATTGGTAGTTTTGTCCTTAGTAGTGACTGTGGCTTGATATACAACCGATTCGGTGATACATTTATTAGACAGTGGGCACAGTTCTTTATTTTTTTTAGGGCAACTGCACATGTCGGGACTATTCGTGGTGAAAGCTGTAGACAGCGTGGATTTGTTGTGTCCATCGATAGTCTGTTTAATGTTTGGCATACAGCTGTAGCTGATCTTGACTGTATTACGGTTGAATATTTTGTGTAATGGGTGATCTGCGGGAAATTCCTCGTCAATTATCTTCAAGAAAGTCTGGCCAACATTAGTCGAAACATTCTTACTATATGGTGGATTATACCATATAATTTTTCTTTTACGGCTTCGGGTTTTGTTATTAGTCGTTAGGTTTAGGGGGTGTTTAAACTGTAGCTTGTGGTTGTATCCACTTTTGTCAAGGGCTTGTTGATATGGCGGGGAGGCTTGTTCGAATGAATCTTTATCATAATCTTTTATATATATATATATATATATATATATATATATATATATATATATATATATATATATATATATATATATATATATATATATATATATATATATATATATTAGCCTAAAATATATCATATATATTATCAGCCTAAAATATATATTATTATCTGATTATATATTATCAGCCTAAAATGGCCACTTTAAACAAACGTAATGAGTTAGTATCAGCATGTAGGCATAATAAAAAATTCCTTTTAAGTAACATTTAAAAGCTAGACATTTAAATATACCGCGGTGTGTTAATCTTTCCGCGTCCTGTCAGCTTATCATATAACATGTTTATTAAATCGCGTGCTTTGTAAATAGGATTAAGTTTCATGTCTCATCCACTTGTACATATAACCTTGTAAGTTTTAGTCTATAGTCATTAGGTCAATTTATCTGAAGAGTGCCACATACTGTGGTACGAAACTATTTAGTAATAAAGATGCCTAGTGGATTTTGTTGATTTGTTGTACCTTTTAATTTATATATATATATATATATATATATATATATATATATATATATATATATATATATATATATATATATATATATATATATATAGCTAATTCAAAAAAGGTTGTCCTTTGCAAACCTCAAACTCTAAACCTTAAACCTTAAACTCTAAGCGCGCAAAGCATGATGGGAGTACAGATATCAAGCTAGTTAGTTGAATATTGCAGTTGTTTGTGAGTGAAATGTTTTCGCAGGCACATATTTACCATGTCTCTAAGAAATGGGCTCCATATATGCTTTCTAAATTGCTTAAATAGTGCTCCCATTATGCTTTGCGCGCTTAGAGTTTAAGGTTTAAGGTTTTAGAGTTTAAGGTTTGCAAAGGATAACCTTATTGAATTAGCTATATATATATATATATATATATATATATATATATATATATATATATATATATATATATATATATATATATATATATATATATATATATATACTTTGCCAAAAGTTTTTATAACCAACAAAACCAAATTTTATATTTGCTCCTTTTCTGTCGAGCACATTTTATAATAACCTCGGACTTTGACATGGAAGCGACACAATTTGACTATTCCACGAAAAATATTCCAGTACCATCGGAAAAAGACTATAGCAAGAAACTTATTGAGAAAACGGAAGAGCTGTGCAGACGGATGAGATGGAAAGCACATTTTTATCTAAACCCTCGTAATGAACACAAGAACAAAGAGACCTACGGATTTAATTCAAAAGCAACCCCATCACAAATTCCAGAACTTACGAGTTTTTAAAGTAGAATGTTGAAAATGATTCAAAACATAAAGTTTAAAGATACAAAGTGTAAATTTCAGAAAGAGTTATTCAATGATGTTAACAAGATAAATAAGTCCAACACGCTATTTGTTTCTGCAGATAAAACCACCAACTTCTATAAAATGGACCCTGGGTCTTACAATGATCTACTTCGTAAGAACGTAACGAAAACGTATAAGACAATCCCGGCTGAGACAGTTATCAACATTGAAAACGAAGCTAAATCCATTGCTGAAAAATTAAACCTTGCTGATAGAATCAACACCACAGCAAAGAGAGAAGCTTTTGTAACGTTGAAAGATCACAAACCAAATTTTGATAACAACCCGACTTGCCGCCTTATCAACCCTAGCAAATCTGAAATTGGAAGAGTTAGCAAACTTATCCTGGATAGAATTAATACAAAAGTCATCGAAGCTACGCGCATAAACCAGTGGAAAAACACTAAATCTGTATTGTCCTGGTTTAATCAAGTTGCAGATAAGAGCCAGTACTCATTTATTGCATTTGATGTTGTTGATTTCTATCCGTCCATCTCAATTGATCTTCTGAAGGCTGCGTTAGATTTTGCGTCCAAGTATGATAACATCACAGATGCAGAAAGAGAAATTATTTTACATGCGAAGAAATCGTGCTTGTACAACTCGGGCAAGCACTGGGGAAAGAAATTGTCATCAAATCTATTTGCTGTCACTATGTGTAGCTTTGACGGTGCCGAATCTTGTGAATTGGTTGGATCTTTTCTACTACACCTTATTACAATGAAGCACGGTAATAAGTTTGGTTTATATAGAGACGACGGCTTGGGGATTATCAAAGCAACACCGCGCCAAATAGAACTAATTAAGAAGGATCTTTGCACTTTGTTGAACAATCATGGTCTGAAAATTACTATCGAAGCGAACAAAAAGATCGTGAATTTCCTTGACGTCACACTGAATCTATCCACTGGTAAATATCATCCAAACTCTAAGCCTAACAACACACCTCTTTATGTGCATAGCATGTCTAACCACCCACCTAGTGTTCTGCGTAATATTCCATTATCCATTAACAAACGACTAACCGAGATATCGTCTGATCAAGATTCTTTCGAACAAGCCTCCCCGAACGACCATATAGTAAGAATGTTTCGACTAATGTTGGCCAGACTTTCTTGAAGATAATTGACGAGGAACTTCCCGCAGATCACCCATTACGTAAAATATTCAACAGTAATACAGTCAAGATCAGCTACAGCTTTATGCCAAACATTAAACAGACTATCGATGGACACAACAAATCCACGCTCTCTACAGCTTTCACCAGGAATAGTCCCGACATGTGCAGTTGCCCTAAAGACAATAAAGAACTGTACCCACTGTCTAATAAATGTATCACCGAATCGGTTGTATATCAAGCCACAGTCACTACTAAGGACAAAATTACCAATAGACCTCCCCGAACATATGTCGGCCTAACTGAAAACTCGTTCAAAACAAGACTTGCGAACCATAAAGCATCATTTAGCTCTTTTGACAAACGGAACGCTACTGAACTTAGCAAATATGTGTGGGAATTGAAAAATCGAAACATCCATTATACAATCAAATGGAAACTATTAAAACGAGCTAAGCCTTATAACTGTGCTTCAAATAGATGTAATTTGTGTTTATGGGAGAAATACTTTATTATTTGTCAGCCTAAAATGGCCACTTTAAACAAACGTAATGAGTTAGTATCAGCATGTAGGCATAATAAAAAATTTCTTTTAAGTAACATTTAAAAGCTAGACATTTAAATATACCGCGGTGTGTTAATCTTTCCGCGTCCTGTCAGCTTATCATATAACATGTTTATTAAATCGCGTGCTTTGTAAATAGGATTAAGTTTCATGTCTCATCCACTTGTACATATAACCTTGTAAGTTTTAGTCTATAGTCATTAGGTCAATTTATCTGAAGAGTGCCACATACGGTGGTACGAAACTATTTAGTAATAAAGATGCCTAGTGGATTTTGTTGATTTGTTGTACCTTAATTTATATATATATATATATATATATATATATATATATATATATATATATATATATATATATATATATATATATATATATATATATATATATGTATATTATATATATATATATATATATATATATATATATATATATATATATATATATATATATATATATATATATATATATATATATATATATATATATATATATATATATATATATATATATATATATATATATATATATACACAAAACTGATAAACCTCTCTTTACAGGTAGTTTACCAGTGTCTACTTGAATTAACACTCTACATAATAACAATATTAGTACAGGGGCGGATCCAGCTCCTGAGCTGACTGATGCATACATAAGAACTCGCATTTGTCGGGGGGTCCGGGGGTATCCTCCCCCGGGAAATTTTGAAATCTAGAACCTCGGAAATGCGATTTCCTGCGTTCTGAGCAAACTCTTTTGTTCCAATTCATACATCAGAGTCACAAAATTATTTGCTGCATTTTTGGAAAGCACGTAAAAAACTTTAACCTATATCGCAAAAACAACATAATTTTTCCATATAAGAAAAAATATTTGCTTGTACAAGTGTAATAGCAGCAGCGGTACATAAATCTCTATTAAAAAATAGTCAGTACTTACTACTGTGCTTCTTGTAGCCTTAACTTTTCTATTGAAAAACATTTCGGCAAAAAATCACGACAACGCAAATACACCCATACGTGTAACAAAGGTGTATACAGTGTGATCCACTAGTTGCAATGTTGGACTCAAAAGACAGTGTTATTAGGTTTCTTAACCACCTTCCATGAGGCTTATTCATTTCCACTAATTTGCAATGTTCCATGAGTAAAATTTTTTAGCATTAGAATGGTGCATAAAGGTATTTTGTGCTCTAGTTGGTAAACTTATTTATATACAACTCTGTCTTATGCTGCTAACCTTACTCTGTGTGGACAGTGTTGTTGGCATCAATATGTCAATTTTATTCACCCCTAGCAATAGATGCCTTTGATGTGAATTGCATATTCGCATGGTGACTAGCCCACACTCTAAATTACTGAGAATATTGCCCTGTCACCAGGAAACCAGTAAAACTAACACACAACAAGCAGTAAGTTTTAAAATTCTATAAGTATAACTATAGGTACACATGACCACAAACTTTAAATCAATAGATATATATATATATAGTGATACTGTGTGTAAATTGATTTAATGAACTTATCTTAGTTGAAAATTGTTTGTCAAATGAACCTACCAAACTGTACAATGATAAACAATATATGATGACATAATTGAATCATCAGATGTCTTCTATCAGTCCCCTTTTGCCTGCCTTTCAACTAATATATTAATATAGTACTCTTTTAAGATGATGTCAATGTAGAAAGGCTGCGCATCAATATTTTCCCTGTGTTACTATATAAATGCACATCTTCGTCAAATATATCCGTACACTTATCAATGGTAATCCTCAGAGAGCCATGCTGGCTATCCAAAACATAGTATTGGGAGAATTAAGCACTACAAATATATATAATTTAATTAAATCTATACCACTTTTGTGAGCAAATTTCATAATTATAACCTATATACACCAGTTACATGCAGTTATATACAGTATTTATAACGTCCATCATTTTATCATTCTAAGATTAAAATTTGTCAACAGAATGACATATACAGCTTATATCAAATGATATTTGCACCGACAAAGCATATGTACCAAACTATGGTAGGCAAGCACGCCCAGGTAATGATCTTTGTTTGCAAAATATCCAGTCGGTACAGTAATTGCCCAATAACTCAGGCAGTGCAAAGCAATTATACTCTTGTCATGAGGCATGCCAGCTCATTTCCATATAAAATGAAATGTAATGTTTTCTAACCAATATTGCATCACTATTAGAAATCCAGCTCATTAACCCATTAAGCACCAGCGCTCTCCCCTTGACGAGTAAAATCGTCTGGCGTTAGACAGAGCAAAATACTAAAGTAGGGTGCATCAGGGTGCAATGCGACTCAATGGGTTAATTAACCTGCAATATTATTATGCATTGTAATTACATACTGTACAGAGCCTGATGCAAGTCTTGACCCACACCAAAGTTTTATTTTTAGTACCGGTATCTGCAATCAAAATGTGCCAGGCGCAATGTCAAATTATTTCACACAATTTAACAACAAGCTAAATATAGTTACAATCACTATTTAATCTATCATTATTTAATTATATATAGCACTAACCAAAATATAAAAAAAATACATTAAATATGGCATGAATACTCATGCTAGAAGTAGCCGGCAATCAGAGCTACAACCATAAAGGCAGTTGTAGGACACAAACATTTAATAACATGTGACTTTATCAGGTCTTCATTTTTCTTTGCCCACCAGCTGTGAGAAAAATGAAGGTCTGCATGGGCACAGGTTATATAAATCCCATGTAAACAGAGATGAAATTTGCCTCAGTAAAGCAAGCTGTCAAGTTTGGTAATGGGGCTGGTTTGCCTCCAGACAAACAAATCTCTGTAAAGACTGTAAAATGTGTAAAATGTCAAACTACCTCATCCCCCCCCTCACAACCCCACCCCCCCCTCCTGGTATGAACAGCAGTATCAAATAGACACAAACTTTAATTATGTTATAAATACATACAAATCTACATTAACTGTGGAGCCAATTTTCCACTTTATGCACTTCTTGAACTGAACAATTAACAATGTACTACAATGTAAAATATACATAAATTCCACTTACTTTAGAGCCCTAGTGGCCGTAGTGGGCATCTCACATTCTCACAGTATAAATATACTTCAATTCTTGTGCTCACTGCTCAGTTGAAAGATCAAATTCATTCCAAACCTTGGTAATTAATTCGACTGTAACTTAATTGCTCTCCATCCTATTCGAGGGATATTTCTTCGCATTATTTGTTCATTTGCATATGTGTTTGCATATCCTTGCCGCCATGACTTGAATCGAATGCCTCGTTACGTCACAGTAGATTTTGATTTTGAAATTTGCATTAGTGAACTGATGCGAGCGCCCGCAATCTGCATGCGATGCATCGCTCAGCGGACTAATCTACCGTGACGTAGGGCTCTAAAACAATAGATTTGATGATGTCACAGTAGATTTTACGCGGAAAAGGACTCGGGACCGATGCATTCACTGATGCAAAATGGCTGAAAATCGATGCAAACAAAATCTACCGTGACGTAGGTGATGCATCAGCTTTCTACTGTGACGTCAAAGGATGCGGTAAAAAATAATATATTTTGTCGCGAAATTATTCACGCTTAAGTGTCGCAAAATAAAAAGTAAATAACAGAAAATACTTTTGCGATCGCACGTCGCATATTGGACTTATTTTGACAATTTCGACTGTTATTGAGACAATTTAAATTGGATTTCATCCTAAATAGTGTATTCCCGACATGGACAGTCACATGGAGTCAAGTTTAAGCAAATATTTGCGGTTTGATAGCTGGAGAGATTCAAAGATATTCTATTACTGAGTGCTTGAATTAGTATTGACGACATATTATTTCAAGCAACATGATTTCTCAATTTTGACCGATGCATTCGCATCGTTGGCATCGGTCTGGATCCGCCCCTGTATTAGTATGACATTAGTTGTGGGTTATCCCATTCTTTGTTACGCTTACAGAATATATAATACGAGAACCTGATACATATGTTAATAATTTTCCGAACATAGTACTTTCTACATCGTTCATCAAACTTTAGATCCTTCAGCATTTCGGTGAAATTTAGCGACGGGTGGCTGAAAAATCCTAATGAACTAATCGATAAATTTACAAATTTTACTTTTTCATAAATTTTGAGCTGTTCGTTAATTAGATCTTGATATTTCTGTCTTTTTCGAGTTGCATTAGTGAGGAGATTAGATTCAAATCCGACGGTAAGTTCAAGTATATAAATACATTTGTTTTCAAGTGTTAGCAAAAGATCAGGGCGCAATTCATCTCCGGTGAGAACAGATGGACTGATATAGCCAGGAAGGTCAGCATAAAGGTTACAATGGTTCACAGATTTAAATATGGATGCTATGAAGTTAAGTACTGAATCATGACGCCACGTGAAACTTCCTTCATTTAGGTAGATCTTGCATCCAGCGACGACGTGAAGAAGTGATTCTGGATTCAATCAGAACGAACATTCGGATGATGGTGATATTCAACATTTCAGAAGGTTTTTGCGAGTCGGAAGAGTGTTATTCATATACCGGATAGTGAAGTTAAATATATTCTTGGGAAGTTTACTCTGAACGGAGGACCATATAGAGTTGAATGAGAGTGTAGAATGTTTAATAATACTGGAGAAAAATGAGCCTTGTGAAATGAGGTGGTGTTGAAGCTTGTCTTCATGTTGTTTCCTGATGGTGTTTAATACGTCCTTGGTGTTCTTGTATATAATAATAATAATAATTTTTTTAAACCTTTACAAATCAATTACATAGCCTGACCCATATAGTCATACATTTATGAGTCGAGACCAAATTTTCCCTAACTACACTTAATAAATAAGACAACAGTTCTCTGAATAAAGCAGGTCCGTTATCTACACTGTCACACATTAGTAGCTAATAGAAATTGAGCTTTTCAGGGCAAGACCAGTTCTTATTTCTCTTACAAAATATGTAGAAAGTGGCACGAAGTGCAACCTCCATACATTTTGTTATGATACGATCGTCCTGCAAATTTAACAACCTACATAGCCTACAAAATTGGCCTATACTCTTCGTGACGAAGCCTAGAGTAGTGACTTCCAAAGTTATAACTTTAAATCTATCACACGGTACGAGTAACTGTGATCGCAATGCCCGATATTTTTCTTGTTTACGTCGTCTTGCAATCATGCAGTTCGTTTCATATGGGACAGTCAATTCAATCACATACAAATCTCTTTTATAACGAATCGTAATATCTGGCCTTAACGCTTGAAACAGATTGGACGTACATTTCAAACCAGAGTCTGGACAATCGGCAAAAATCTCCAGGTCTTCCGACATCACTCTCCTTAAGGGATGAAGAATGGTGTTTAATATAGAATCATGCCTCCACGTATACCGATGTTGTTGTAACGCTACAGGGCAATATGAAAGAACATGAAGTTGTGTTTGAATTTTGTTGCAAAGGTCACAATTTGGAGAATCTCGAATGTTCCACCGCTTGAGGTTAGAATCGTTGCTCAAGTTAAACACTAGAGCCCGTCTTGCAAAACAAGTTATATTACGGGGTAGTCTGCAAACCATTTCTTGCCAAAGTGCAGTATTTTCTTGTTGCACGCTTCAGTTAGATAGTTTATAATAATACTTTGTTCCTTTAGCGTAATAAAATTTGCCCAAATATCATTTGTACTTTGCTGTTTCAATAACTTATTTGTTCCGGTTTTCAGTGCGTATCCATTTGTTACATTTGATGATACTTTCTCAATTATTTCATCCGTATTAATATTTTTGGAAGATGTTACAGAATACAGATGTTGAATATCACTGTTCCTAGATGTTTTCAATATGCGCCTAACCGAAAGTTTGCATTGTAAATATATATCTGAAGCAGAGCAAAAGTCAATCCCTAGATATGATTTTGGTAGTTTTAGACGAGTGATATTGCCACTAATCGAGATCTGTAACCATTTTCGAATATACTTGGAAATAACTGGCTCAATATTTTGCTTTATCCAGGTCTCAGTAAAGGGGTATATAGAAAATCACCAACGGAGCTTTGAGTAAACATAATTCTGAATAATTCTGATTTTCGAAAAAGGATTCATGGGGAAAAGATCTATTTTCTGCAGATATTCGTCGATTTCACTTAGTATCTCTACTTTGATCTGATCGCATTCCATATTAAAGTTAAATTGCTTTCCAAGATAGTTAAACCCCTGTTCGCATTCAATCGGCGGTACACGATTGCCCGAGATGATAATAACTGGTTGGTATTGAATTGCTTTTGAGGATTGCTTCTTGATTCCAAAAGTATGGCATTTCTCAACACGAATATGCAAATCCGCCCACGTTGACCATTTATTAAATACATTACAAAGCAATTGATTGTCCTCTTCATGTGCACTTAATATTGCTGTGTCATCCGCAAATTGGAACCAGTGCCTAGGGTACATCGTTGCGTTATTTACATAGCCAAGACATTTTAATTTCGCGTCGTTTATTGTGTGAATCAAAGAATTTACACAAAGATTAAATAACAGGGGTGATAAACAATCACCTTGTAACACGCCTCGTTGCACTTGAAATGGTTTCGTAATGAACCCTTTCGTAATAATTGAGATACTATAATAATAATAATAATAATAATAATAATAATAATAATGGAAACTTTATTAAATGTTTTTCTTTACATACATATACAATCGTAAATCTCTCTCATAAAGGTAACTTACGGTTGGCTATTTGAATCACAATTATACTAAACTAAAATAACACAACAAAGTGCATGCAATATATATATATATATATATATATATATATATATATATATATATATATATATATATATATATATATATATATATATATATATATATATATATATATATATATATATATATATATATATATATATATATATATATATATACAATGAGATAAGTCAAATTGTTAGTAAATCCGGATTTTCCCATTCCTTATTTGGGCAGCAAAAAATGTAATATGTAGGCTATAGTTCTAATAGCAATAGTCATCATTTTCCTAACGCAGTACATTTGGTGGTTTTTGTCAAGACTAATACTTTCTAACATGTCTAAAAATGTATAACATTCTTCTGCAAAAATATCTAAAGAGCTTATGGAGAGATTAATAAATTTAACTTGGTTAATTTAAAATTTTTACCTAGCTGTCTCAATAATTCCCTATATTTATCCGTCTTCCGTTTTACTTTGTTTTTGAGGTTTGTCTCATAACCAGTGGTGAGTTCAACCACATATAAGGAACCATTTGAGCACGATAATAACAAATATGGGCGATACGTATCACCAGTAAGTTATTGAAGGGCTTTTGAATCCATTTAGATCCGCGTAGAGAGTAGAACCGTCAACAGTTTGTAAAGTATGAGCAAAAAAGGTGTCTCCACGTAAATCGGTCGAGATAAAACTGACATCCAGCTACTATGTGTAGTAATGTTTCAGGGCTAAGACAAAAAGAACAGTCTGAATTTGAAGATATTGCCCATCTGTTTAGGTTTTTGCGCGTCGGAAGAGAGTTGTTAATGTAACGAATGGTAAAGTTGTAAATGTTTTTCGGGAGCTTTGATTGGACGATGGACCACACCTTGTTAAGCTGGGGTAAAGCGAACTTCGTGACGCTGCAGAAAAAGGATCCTTAACTGGTTAATTGGTTCAGGAGTTTGTTTTCGTGTCCAGAACGAAAATCTTTGAGAACTTCCTTAGCAGAGCTATAAGCGTCATATTGGATATTAGTATGGTTACTGGTTGCTTTCCACAGGTCGTTAGTTGATTCATTAGGAGAAGATTTTAAAGCTTTTCGGAGGATTGTAATAATAATAATAATAATAATAATAATAATAATAATAATAATAATAATAATAATAATAATAATAATAATAATAATAATAATAATAATAATAAAACAATAATAATAATAATAATAATAATAATAATAATAATAATAATAAAAAGAGCGGCGAAAAACAAAATGTCAAATAAATTAATTTGCGTCAACAATTTACGCACTCAATACCACAAAGCATTTATATAAAATATCTCACTTTCTGTCCTATCTGTTCTAAAACAATTTATTTCATGCACTTTAAGTTTTTACACATGGTGTCCGAACATGCGATGCGCTAACGCAGACAACATTGTTTACATTCCGTATTAAGTCCATAACGTATAAAACACCTGTAGCTTGCGTGGCAGGCGGTTTTTCTACGGGCAGCGAAAATTAGAACTTAGGGAGGCAAAGGAAAAACCGTCTGCCGCAAAACTATAGGTGTATTTGAATTACCCGTCCACTGGTGAACGAAAAAACCCGGATTGGTCAGTATTTTAGGTAGTTGTCAATCAACGTTTAAATGTTGATCATTAACCAATTAATGTTTTGACGTTTTGAAATTAGTTCACAGTCACACCAGAAATGGAATACCATACTGAAAAGATGCAAATTTAAAGATACAAGCTCAAACATAACACTCTAAATAGTGTTACGTTTTTGATAGCAATTCGAACAAGACTATTACGAAGAAGATACGTCCGAAGGGGCCGAAGTTATGATCGGCGAAAGGTATGGCTATAGTCTTATATTTTCGTTCAGACAATTGTGTATTAAATCTCGCTTGACTTTCAAAGGCCATAAATTGCTATAATGTTGACATTTTACTAAAACTATCGATATAAATTAGGAGATATTTCTTCACTGAATCGAACGATGGGATTTTCATCTATATACATAGCATATGTACTGAACCAAAGATACGAACCTCCAAAGTAACCAGGACGACTAGCTTCGACCTGGTTTAGGGCCACATAAAATGAATTCCTTGATTCTCATCACTACAGTTGAAAATGTTGAAGAGGCGGGAAGTTTATATTTTATATTTATATAATTTATATATCAATATTACAATAACTAAAGAAATAATTCCGAACTTTTAATATTTCTGTAATTTCCGAAGTGAAGTGTCACAAACCGAAATAAACATATTACATTGCACATTTCTGTAATTTCCAACGTATCTCCACGACTGAATGACTGAACCCTTGAGGCTTGAACTGAATGCGAAGTTCCTTTACATAAAATGCAATGAAATTTCTTTCAAGATTCTGTTTGTGTGAAATTGGCAGCCGGTTTAAAATGGCACTAAAACCCCAATACAAAATATAAAAAACTTAACTGTCTTGAAGTATTTTGTCGGGCGGTACATTTATATTGTATAACGAAATATAAAACAATTTCATGAGTCGAATTTAAAATACAGTCGGGCGGTGATGAGAATCAAGGAATTTATTTTATGTGGCCTATTAAATGACCCTCAAACGAAAAAGAGTTAAACTAAAGCACAATAGGATGGGAGTGTCGGATAATTTTGAATATTTACCTAATTAATGCATTTATAAAAAGCTTTGATGCTGTCAGGGGGTAATTCATTTACACCCAGTTTTGTGGCAGGCGGTATTTCTTTCGCCTCCCTAAAAACCGCAGGCTACTCCACCTCGAAACTCAGCGATCCAGATATCGCATTCCCAAAGACGTTGCACGAAAAAAACAACACCAAGTCAACTTGCAAGAAAGTGCAGAGTATATATAGGATAAATACAAATTCCACAGAAAAACGCAGTAAAATTCGTTGACAAATGAAAAAATTGTTTGAGACTGAAATAGTTACTCATTAAATGGCCACCATCTTGAAATCTGTATAGTGAACTGGAACTCTGGAAACTGAGCCTGCGATGCGCCAACACAAACTCGATTTCTCGACGACGAAAAAACCCCAGAAAAACCCAGAAAATTAGGGATTTAGGACATTTGGCCTTGCAGGCCAGTGTAAAAACATGCACATACTTCCTTATCTTTTAACATAGCCCGCGTGCAGGCCCAAGGGAACTGATAGTGGGCCTGCAAGCAAGGGCCGGTATTTTGTACTTTCCGCGTTCGCCCACGAACGCGGCATTCTGATTGGCCGTTTGATGTTGGATTCTATAATTAGGTCAGTGATTCATCACAAAGGCTCTCGAACGCTCTCGATAAGCTTAAAATTCGAAAATTGATCACTTTTTTCGATTATAAATGGAACAAGAACAGACTGTTTATTGTTTACTTGAAGGAAGAGATGTTTTTGCCGTTATGCCAATGGAGATTGCTTGTCGTGAGGTGTTGGAATAGCACTCATTACGACTGCATGGGGTAAACTATAGTAACCTTTACTTGAGTTTCATTAATTTCAAACAGTCTTGATACGTTATATGTTCCTCAAGAAAATGATCTTTTGGTTGATGTTGAGATGCAGTTGCATGCAAGCCTATTCGAAACACTTTGCGATTTACAAGGCTTCGCCGAGAGAGCGAAACAGAAGACGGTATTAAATTGCCGTTTGAAACGAAACGATCTGGACTCTGAACGCTCTCTTCTTTTGTAGAGTTCTTTACCGAATGAAATAACTGAAATAAATTTCGTACTTTCCGCCGCCAACAAGAATTGCACACATGATCTCATCCTCGGTCCCAGGGCCTCACGGCTGACACTGCGTTGCCGGAGGCCCTGGCGAAAACCAAAACCGGAACTTCAAAAATCTTGTAGTTTGCCGGAAGTAAACGTAATAAAATGCTGACTCTGCATCTTTTTTTGCAAGGAGTGAACTTTGAGAATTTCTCGAAAGAAATAATGTTTTGCATGCAAGATAAACATTAATTTGATCTGGTTATTTAATGTTTTAATGATTGACCAAATCAGTAAACTAAAGGATCATGTAAATGTTTCATTTATGAAAGCTGTTCAAGTCATCAATCGAAGGATACAATGTGTAGTTTGGGAGAGTCATTGAATACGGACAGCAATCAACTGGAGAACCAATCTCGTACCCAGAGCAATGCCTTGTGCGCGGGCTAGGATGGCATTGGCTCTGGGGAAATTGAAACCGGAACCCCTAAATTCTGGGGTTCCGGTTCTTTGTCGGCATGCACGATTGATAGACGTTAAACCAATCACAGCACAGGAAAAATTCAATTTCCCCAGAGCCAATGCCATCCTAGCCCGCGCACAGGCATTGCTCTGGGTACGAGATTGCTGGAGAACATGAAAGTTTTTGAATTTTTATTATAATCGACGAAATATACAGACAATTTAAAAGCGATAGTTGTGGACGAAGCCCAATCTTGTTACTG
>CACRXK020011432.1:0-16342 GCA_902702795.2 Paramuricea clavata | reverse complement strand
CAAAAACTATAGCACTAGCTGCACCGCCTTATCCTAACTTAGCGTGATGTAAAGAATAATATAAGACTCCTTTTAAGCTTCCACTGGTTAAGAAAAGATGGGACATCTTCATAACCTGTCAGCAAAAGATGGGACATCTTTCTGACACAAGAGTTTTCACTAAAAGTATTCTAGATATTATTCCAAAAACTATAGCACTAGCTGCACCGCCTTATACCCTAACTTAGCGTGATGTAATGAATAATATAAGACTCCTTTTAAGCTACCACTGGTTAAGAAAAGATGGGGCATATTCATAACCTGTCAGCAAAAGATGAGACATCTTTCTGACACAAGAGTTTTCACTAAAAGTATTCTAGATATTATTCAAAAAGCTATAGCACTAGCTGCACCGCCTTACTCTAACTTAGCGCATTGTAAAGAATAATATAAGACTCCTTTTAAGCTTCCACTGGTTAAGAAAAGATGGGACATCTTCATAACCTGTCAGCAAAAGATGGGACATCTTTCTGACACAAGAGTTTTCACCAAAAGTATTCTATAGATATTATTCAAAAAGCTATAGCACTAGCTGCACCGCCTTACCCTAACTTAGCGTGATGTAAAGAATAATATAAGACTCCTTTTAAGCTTCCACTGGTTAAGAAAAGATGGGACATCTTCATAACCTGTCAGCAAAAGATGGGACATCTTTCTGACACAAGAGTTTTCACTAAAAGTATTCTAGATATTATTCAAAAACCGAGCGCTATCGCTGCACGCACCGCTTTACTCTATAACTTAGCGTGATAGGACTTTATAGGACTTTTTTAAGGAGTTTTTATAATATAGGACTTTTTTAAGCTTTCACTGGTTAAGAAAAGATGGATCATCTTCATAACCTGCTAGCAAAAGATGGGACATCTTTATGGCGCACGAGTTTCCCCTATATATATATATATATAAATACTCATTACTCAGATAATATGTATGCGCTTATAATTATTTTGCATTCCGCACTGCGCTGTCATGCGAAGAACAAATGAATATAATATAAGGTTCTTGTATTATACCAGCCACTGTATATATATGTAAATAAATATTATTTGTCTTCTGCTGCCATGTAACAAAATATAGAAATGAGTATATTATAATGAACATATTACAATCAACTCGCGGTTGTGATAGCCCTGCTTGAAATCCATGGTACCCGGCGTATCTAACATACTGTATACTAAAGCAAATAATAACTGATTAAGTGGTGCGATACCTACAGCTTTTTGACTATTATACCTAACTGATTACGCATCAATCTTTAATAAGCACCCATCAAAATATTGCCAGTTTGTTCGATCTTGATCTCCATACTGAATCCATACACACGATTATCAAGCAGAATGCACTCTTTCTTCAGACCAGATTTTGGCGCAATTTGAACTTTGCGCGGCATTGTCTGCTAACATTATTATAAATTGGTGATGACAACCTGCTTTGTATGTTAGCTCAGTTAGTTATTTGCTACATCATATCTGTATGGGGTTAAATTTCATGCACGCATAAATTATTTCACTATAAATTCATTATACATGTCACCACTCTTACCACCTCGACTAATAATGCTGTGGTGAACAACACCTTCAAGATAATTCAATTTATAGGCGTGCGGGTCCTCATGATATATATATAGCATATATATATATATATATATATATATATATATATATATATATATATATATATATATATATATATATATATATATATATATATATATGTAAATATGTTTTCTCTTTGATGTAATTATCATGTTGAAATAAAATTTTTAATAATAATAATAATAATAATAATAATAGCTCTGGTACAAATATTTCAACCGAATATTTTTTAATTATTTCCTTGCGATAATAATGTGGGATCTTTTTCAATTAACACCTAACACGCTATATATTACATACAACCTGCCGAAAGATGACGTGAGCAACACTGTGGAGCAACTCACACGTCAGGTTATATTTTAATATTCCCACGGAAACATGCAAATAATCACGTGGATTTGTTCAAATACCATAAAGTTTCGTTTACGAGATTCTTGTATTTCGGATTTGTGCGGACGTTTGGTGTATCGAGCCATGCACTTCAAAGCCTGTTAAAACTGCGTATTTTAATTTTATACGAGCGCATCTAATGCATAGTTAATGTAGCTTTTAACACAGCAGGGTTAACATTGAAATTATTTTTTGACGCGGTTTGAATTCACATTTGCATTGCATTTGCCTAGTTTTAAGTACATTGATTATAAGACTACAGTCAAGAAACAATGCATTTGATTTAACGTGTATGACGTGCCTAATGCTAGAAAACAGCAATTTACCCCGTCTCTGCATGGGCAAGTGTTATGTTATGTTATGTTATTATGCATGTGTTATGTTATGTTATGTGTTATGTCTTGTGTTATTGTTATGTTTATATATATATGTTATTGTTATGTTTATATATATATATATATATATATATATATATATATATATATATATATATATATATATATATATATATATATATATATATATATATATATATATATATATGTAAATATGTTTTCTCTTTGATGTAATTATCATGTTGAAATAAAATTTTTAATAATAATAATAATAATAATAATAATAGCTCTGGTACAAATATTTCAACCGAATATTTTTTAATTATTTCCTTGCGATAATAATGTGGGATCTTTTTCAATTAACACCTAACACGCTATATATTACATACAACCTGCCGAAAGATGACGTGAGCAACACTGTGGAGCAACTCACACGTCAGGTTATATTTTAATATTCCCACGGAAACATGCAAATAATCACGTGGATTTGTTCAAATACCATAAAGTTTCGTTTACGAGATTCTTGTATTTCGGATTTGTGCGGACGTTTGGTGTATCGAGCCATGCACTTCAAAGCCTGTTAAAACTGCGTATTTTAATTTTATACGAGCGCATCTAATGCATAGTTAATGTAGCTTTTAACACAGCAGGGTTAACATTGAAATTATTTTTTGATTATTTTTTATTACATTGATTATATATAAGACTACAGTCAAGAAACAATGCAGGGGACGGTTGTATGAAAAAGTAATTAAAGTTAACTATAATTAAGTGCAAACGACATCTAATAAGAAGCGCGTATTTGAGAGTTAATATCTATTTATAAACTACAAAATAGTGATTAAAAAAGTGATTAAGAGTTTTACACAACCGGCCTCAGCTTTGTAGTTGTACACTAACGACGTGTTCAGTTTAATCGAATATCGTCAGGTGAAAAGCTAAAATGTCTTTCTGTTTTGTTTTGTACGCTTTTAAGCTCGGAATCATTTTATTATTCAACAAAGAAATGCAAGCAGCTGACGATGCCGACCAAGTGTTGTTCCATAAAGTACATAAAGGTTGGTTTGAGAAGAAATTTTATTTTTTTTATTCTTAGTGACTAAGGGCCTGTTCATATGGGCAGAAGTTATCCCGGTTAGCGAGAAAACTTTTCGAGCGAGATATCGCCTTGTTACGAAAATAATATGAAAAGTTACATTGCGTTCATATGAGACGAAACGTTTTCCCGTGATACCGAGATCTCGCTTGCTGACAGGCGAGATCTCGGTGACCGGGATAATGTTTTCCCCATGTGAACACAACTTTCCCGCTTAGCGGGATAACTTTTTTTCGTGTCAGCAACTTTTCAATTCAAAACTTTTCCCGGTAAGTGGGATAATATTTCTCCATATGAACAGAACAAAAGTATTTGGCTGGTCGAAAAGTTCTCTCGTTAACCGGGATAACTTTTGCCCATATGAACAGGCCCTAAGCCTAAGGTCTATATAGTGCAACGTCGCTCTTAATTAACAAGTCGAACGTTCGGTTCTAGTGCCACGCTATATGCATTTTCATGCATGCAATATTGACCGCGATAGCTGCGTTTAACTTGAGTAGAAGTGTCTACGATTAACTAATAAAAACGGCCTATTGAACTAGTGGTAGACCGAGAACGGCAAAGTACAGAGGAAAACATCGAATTGGTTCGACAATCCCTTACGCAAAATGGCCAAAGATCTGCATTTTCTAACGAATAATTTTAAAATTTTGAAAAAAACGTGTACTTTCTGACTGTAGCGCGTCTAACAGGTTATTGTTGCATAATATAAAAAGTCCATCAAAAAAATGATGCTCCTCGTTGAAAATTCTAAACCCGCGGAAAAGAGGGACCGCTCGCAGTTTACGTTGAAAACGATGTTTCTCACATGCACACTCTGAGGTATTTTATAGGACGATCATCAAACTCTCAAAGGACTTGTATTCATTACATAAAACGTTCATTACCGTTTTGCTCTACATGAATTGAGTTTGAAAAATTCTTATAAAACCTTATTCCTGCAGGTAAGAAACTAATCGAGAATATGTTGTCAGAGCATAAAGCCATATCCTGGTTGGACTGTGCTCTACATTGTCAACGATACGTCGATGGATTTTGTGCGGGCTTTAACTACAAATCAACAATGAATGGCAATGAGGTAAACTGTCAATTAACCGTTGCCCAACAACAGCGTGATGGCGTCATCGAGGCAAAAACCAAGAACGACTGGGCATTTTACCAACGACAATACATCAAGGTAAAATTTAACTCATCGTTTCGGCAGGACGAAGATTTGATCAAGTCCTAGGACTGGATGAAGTTTGATCATGCAAGTCCTATATAGGACTGGATGAGGTTTGATTAAATCCTAGGACTGGACAAAGTCATTCTCGTCCCCAGGACAATTTTCAGTCAGTCACTCGTTGAAAATTAGGTTCAGGGTTAAACGACTAATGGGAAAGATCGGATTGGTATCTAAGAGAACTGCTATCTCGCAGGGAAAAACTACTGCAAGTTTTCTTGCACTTGCAACTATAAACTTTGTACAGCAGGGACAGAGAGAAAAAAAAGAAAGTTAGTTATTATGTATTAATATTCAAAGCACCAACAGCAATCTTTTATCTGATTTATAACACGGGGCGATACCCAAGTGTCATTTAGTTAATTTTTTTTATTTAGCTTTTGCCAACTTGGGCAGGGTCACCACAACAGCATATGCCAATTACTCTGGGCCCCTTTACCTAATCCACCCTGTCAACTTTCCCTGTGGCGGGAGGAAACCGGAGGACCCTGGGAAAACCCACGACTTTCGGAGGAGCGTTGACTTTTACTCTTTTCACACGAGGACTGGGTTCGAGTCGCATTGAGGAAGTACTCACTGAGGCTTGAACCTGCGGCCTTAGAAGTAAAAGGCAAGTGCGCTAACCACTTCGCCACCCAAGCCCCACACATTTAAAAGATCTGATGAAACATGTACTTCGAGTGTTTTGAATCGCTAATTTAGTCTGCTTCAGAAATGCTCGATTTGACCTAGTAATTTTGAAAATCAACATTGTCTAACAGGAGAAACTTAAAGACGAAATTTATGTTAAATTGATTTCTTTTTGCATTTTCCCTTATCGTATTCCCTTTTTTTATTCCTATATCGTACCCTTCAATTTCAGCACCCCCCCTTTTGGTCTACCAGAATTGCAGTCCCCCCTGTTTTCATCTGGAAAAATCTCAGTTCCCCCAGTTTCTCCATCCCCTCTCCCCCACCCATAAATAATGAATGGTCCCTTACTACGGGAGGAAACTAAGCTGGTTTAATTAGATCTCTATGGAGAACAGTTTAGAACCGATAAAGTTTTATCCAGTATAAATAAAGTTAGTTCAGTAAAGAATGTTCTTCTATAGGTCCGGTTTAGAACAGCGTCTAAATCAACCTCGTTCCCAGACCCTGGGAACGGGGGTGCGTCTAAATCAAACCTTGATTATAGGTTTCACACGGTACGGTACAAAATACGGAAGTCATGTATTACGCGACACAGGTTCGACATACATATACACACATACATACAAACTTTATTTAACCACGCTAGCTTGAACAACCCTTGGGAGGCTGATTTCCACAAGGGACTTGTTCCGAGCTTGTTGACAAGTTGTCAACGACTTGCTACAAGCCTGTTGCGAACACATTTTGTTGACAAGTTATATGTCTTAATCGTATCTGTCATCCGATTTAATACGATTTACTTATACTAGGAACCATGCAGTCCCTCGCCTTGTGCTGATGAAAGGCACGGAAAATGTGTCGTGAATTCTGATGGAACAGCTGTGTCATGCAAATGTTTTGAGAAGTACGAAGGGAACAGATGCGAAATACGTATTTTTGATGGTAAGCCTGTCTGTCGCACACGTTTCATTCATACGTACGTAATTCATTACACTAAAAAAATGTAACCTTTGTGGGTTAAGGCCCTGTCACACTATTGTGTATGCGAGAAACGTATGAGAAGCGTATGGAAATTAATGAAATAATTTTCATACGCATCAAAATCTTTTGAAATGCCAGCGTATGAGTACCGTACATCTGGCGTACCTCTAGCGTATTCAGCGTGTGCCTAGAGTATGCTTATCGTATAAAACATACGTCCGATACGCACAAAATTTTTGAACATGCTTAAAAAAAATTTTCTGGCTCGGCGCATGCCAGCGTATGTCACCGTATGCGACCGTGCTTGAAACGTATACAACCTACGCCTAACTTACCCCTAGCGTATGTCAGCGTATACCGGCGTATGAGTGATATTTTTCATACGCTGGAATACGCTAGTACGATACGCAATAGTGTGACAGGGCCTTTAGGATAAACATAGTGAATAAGTAATATCACAATGATTGTCAAGGCCATTGTTTAAGAATTCATCAGTAGTACTATGCTGACATGGTTGTTGGTGACAAAACGTTTGGTGTGGTGTTGTATGCAGTAGGGGGGCTGGGGTATCCTTCCGAAGAGTATTTTCGTATTTTTCCACCCCTAGGACAGTATTTTGTGCTTTAGTCTGAAATAAACTTTTGGATATACAGTGTTACATTATATTAACTGAATCTTCAATTATAATAAGTGCTTGCATGGTATGTTTATGGAAAATCCACAACTCGGTCACTATAACTTGTTTAGAGAATATCACACTTCCCTTCCAGATTCCATTTTTCTGCCAATGTTTTTCTTATATTTTAGAGAAAAGGGACCTTGACTAGGAGGGAGGTGGCAAAATAGTTGACTGGGGGCCCCATGGGGGCTGGGAAGGGGCTTTTGCCTACCCAGTTATATAGTTAATATAATAATAGTCTATATAGGCCGAGTATGTAATTAGGTATACGAGTGTATTGCTTGATGTGAAGCGCATTTGACTTCTTTCAATACATCGAATTCATCCGCTTCATAGCTTGTCCTGGCGAAGCGGGGTCATATAAACAGCCCCTTATTCAGCAAATTGCGCATGCTGCCTTTGATCCCTTGGGGGTGAGGCAGCACTTTCCTTGCGATAGTAACTTCTAGTAATATCTCTATATAGGCCGAGTATGTAATTAGGTATACGAGTGTATTACTTGATGTGAAGCGTATTTGATCATATCATGGATAATAAAATAAATGGATAGGAAACTAGCTGACATGACCTAATGTTTTCAATGGGCTGATGGCGTGATTGGATGTTGAAACCAAGTTGCAAACCAAATTCTCAAAAACGGCATGTTTAGCAATAATACAGCTAAACATTTTAGTCAAAGAGCAAATGATATAACTACGCCATTCTACGATGAAATCTCTAAGTATTCCCAGTCAATTTTAGCAAATATTTCAAGCACTAAACAGTGAAAACGGCATCCCAAATTTTGTTAAAATTGGGGACGCCAATTTCGTAGCTACAAATGTAAAAAAAATACAAAACAAAGACGAAAAACATTTACCTTGAATACTTTGTCGTGGCTTAGGCATGTTTTTAAAACAATTAGACTGGTTTATGCTTCAATATTACTCTTTTAAAGCGGAATGTATAGCGAAACAACAAAAATGGAGAGAACTTTGCAATACGCGTGACGTCACAGATTGCAACTAGGTTGTTTTGCTTACGTCAGCTAGAGTCCTATCCATTTATTTTATTATCCATGATTATATTCACATGTAAATTTGCACAAAAGAAATGTTCTTAATCTCGTCCTAATTCACTGATTTCTTCACTGATTTTGCAGATCCAAATTTCAACTTTGCACTGAACAAACCTACGAGTCAGAAGACTTACCCAAACGTAGGGTGGAAAGCAGTTGACGGAAACAGTAATCCTGCATGGTCATCAGGCAGTTGCACTCAAACTCAGCCGCTTATCACTGACCCACAGTGGTGGAGAGTTGATCTCGGCGAAGAGATTCCAGTTTCACGAGTTGTGATCACAAACAGAAACGTTGCTGGTGCGAGATTAGGCAATTTCGCCATTAAGATTGGAAACAGTTTAGATAATGATGGCTTATCGAATCCCACATGCGCAGGGGATAACCTAAGTGTTCCAACTGGCCAAACTAAAACATTCGTGTGTACACCTTGGATACGCGGGCAATATTTGGTAGTTCAGTCGCATGTTAACGATCTTTTGACTTTATGTGAAGTTGAAGTTTACGCCTATACTATGAAAATGATTGTATGATGTGCACACGTAAAAATCTCACAACTTGTCAACAAGTCGTAACAACGCTGTTATTTTATCAAGTTGCTACAAGTTGTTGAATTTGCCAGATGAGAGGACTGGGGACGAGTGTTAAAAAGTGCCCAAATTAAGAAATGAACCAAATAATTAAAAAGACCACCTCAAGATTAGTAAGTATACAAAGTTTGAGGACGTTTACATGAATACCCTTCGAATAATAAGCTTTCGAAAATCGTGAAATTACTTATTAAAAGATTGTCCGCGCGTCCCAAAAACAAAAATTACAATACATTTCATAGTAAATACCACGCTTTTCAAAAGTTTATTATTCGATGGATATTCATGTAAACGTCTTCAAACTTTTTTTCTTACTAATGTTGAGGTGGTCTTTTTAGTGATTTGGTTCAATTCTTAATTTGGGCCAGTCTCGTTCCCCGAGCCTGCGACCCTCGGGAAGGAACGCGAAGCTCTGGGATAATCCGTTTCAGGGAGGAATCTGATTGGCCGTTGAAATGGAATACTTAATTCAATCTTAGCCAGAATTCCTGGCTTCCGGCAACGGATTATCCCAGAGCCTCGCGTTCCTTCCCGAGGATCGCAGGCTCGGGGAACGAGATTGAATTTGGGCACTTTTTAACACTCGTCCCCAGTCCACTCATCAACTTCGGAATGGCTAATTGCAGGAAAATAACAAGTTTGGAATAACTTGTAACAAGTCTGTTGAGCTCGACAACCTTGTAGCAAGTTGTCTACTAGCAGGGAACAAAGCAATGCGAACACATCCTGACTGTTGACAATTGCAAGTTGTTGGAACAGCATTGCTACACTAAGTCTGTTGCAGGTTTTACGTGACAACGATATATATACAATTTCTTGTATATGCTTTGGGTAACAGTGTCATATGTATTGTACGATGATTAGGTACATACAAAAACGGAGAACTTGAGTTATATTTTCTTCCTAAAACCAAGAATATTGTCATATATAGAGGTCAGGCTAGGGTGCAACACTAATGTAACAGTGTGTTATTCTATGTAACACAATGCAATAGTATGTAACACTATGTGACAGTATGTAATAGTATGCAACACAATGTAACACTATGTGCAGTGTGTAACACTATGTAACACTATGTAAAAGTATGTATATAACTATGTAAAACTATGTAATACTATGCAACAGTATGTAATAGTATGCAACACAATGTAACACTATGTGCAGTGTGTAACACTATGTAACATTATGGAAAACTATGTACAACTATGTAAAACTATGTAATACTATGCAACACAATGTAACACTATGTGCAGTGTGTAATACTATGTAACATTATGTAAAAGTATGTAACACTATGCAACAGTATGTAATAGTATGCAACACAATGTAACACTGCACAGAGTGTTACATTGCGTTGCATACTATTACATACTGTTCCATGTTGCATACTATTACATAGTGTTACATTGTGTTGCATACTATTACATACTGTACTCAGGCTCAACAACATTGTTCAATATTGTTGACAAATGTGAACAATGTGGGCAGCAAAACATTGTTCAGTCCTGTTGAGTAACAGGCTCGGCGTTTTTTGCCGTGTACTTCCGTCCTACTGAACAGCGGTAACTACATATATTAGTTGGTGTTACCACTTCTAAAATGTACGCACTTTCCAACACTATGCAACACTATGTAACACTTTGTAAAACTATGTAACACTATGCAACAGTATGTAATAGTATGGAAAACAATGTCACATGCACTATGTGACAGTTATAAGATTTTTGAAGTTTTTTTCTTCTTTACACGAGCGCTATGAGGCACAACGCCGCCAAAAATAGTTAAACTAATTTTCGGGTGATGTCCGTGTTGACAAAAACGTCGTTTGGTGAGGCTAGGTTGACACTGGTATACCTTTCCGTATAGCGACCTGGAAAAACTCCTCTATTCGCACCTGTGTCGCTAAGAGCGATATACACTCGCTATTAATGAAAAACACCGCCATTAAATAATTCATGAAGCAACAAAAACTCATTAATAATTCATGAAGCAATTATCCAATCTTGAGTAAGAAATTAGTCACGTGCATACGTCTTTATACCAGCTAAAGAACACTTTAACAAAAGACCATTGTTATGCAAACTATATAAAGATTTTTATATAAAGATTTTTATTTAAAGATTTTTATATAAAGATTTTTATGTAAAGATTTGACTTATTATGCAAACGTTTTTGAAGCCATTTAAAAAACTCGCAGGTCGTGTTTTATTAGGTCTAAAGCCACTCGCGTTGCGCGCTCGTGGCTTTAAACCTAATAAAACACTCCTGCTCGTTTTTTAAATAGTATATATATATATATATATATATATATATATATATATATATATATATATATATATATATATATATATATATATATATATATATATATATATATATATATATAATTAAGCGATTAATAAAATTATAATTAAGATTATAATTAGTATATTTTGCTCTATCAATTAAATTTGTTATTGAGCACTCTTTTTGTACAACGAACAACGATTTATTATTGTGTATATATATATATATATATATATATATATATATATATATATATATATATATATATATATATATATATATATATATATATATATATATATAATTATTGCTACTCAAGTTTCACGCCTTATTCAAGACGATCTTCAGGCAATTAATTCAGTCATAGATTATAGATCATACCAGATGTCTCACTGTGTATCTTTCCCTATGATTTTCGTGACCGCGATTTTCGCGCGTGCGACATTTACTGCCAAAATGGCGCTTACTGCCAAAATGCGTGAATTACACTTACTGCCAAATTGGCGCGGCCAACGCTTGTTCATAAAAAATCGCGGACACAATTTTGGTCATCTGTGTGATTCATCTGGTATTATCTATCATCTGTGATTCAGTGTATGTTTGATTCGTCAACATCAACGGTTGGTCGCTGACGCGGAGGCTTGTCTTGCGTCATCGGTTTGAATTTGCACGCGCTAAATTTTTCCCTATGGCATGCAGCACTTCGTATAAAACTCTGATCGCGTGTTCAGTGATTTGTTCCCTTTTGCTTTCAAGATGCAGAACTTTTCTTCCAAACAGAGGTCATATCGCTTTCCACCAGGCGAAGAAAAGTTATGCATCTTGAAAGCGAACAAATCACTGAACACGCGATCAGAGTTTTATACGAAGTGCTGCCATAGGGAAAAATTTAGCGCGTGCAAATTCAAACCGATGACGCAAGACAAGCCTCCGCGTCAGCACAGATGATAGATTATACCAGATGAATCACTCTATACCTATCCCTATGATTTTCGTGTCCGCGACTTTCGCGAGGCTATCACGCCAGATGGCGCGTGCGACACTTACTGCCAAAATGACGCTTACTGCCAAAATGCGTGATTGCTCACGTTTCATGGCGTGGATTACACTTACTGCCAAAATGGGGGCCAACGCGTGCTCATAAAAAATCGCGGACACAATTTTGGCTGAGTGATTCATCTGGTATTATCTATCATCTGTGGCGTCAGCGACCAACCGTTGATGTTGACGAATCAAACATACACTGAATTAATTGCCTGAAGATCGTCTTGAATAAGGCGTGAAACTTGAGTATAGCAATAATTAATTTTAAGATATAAATATATCTTGCTCTGCTATGATATTAGTGTTGAGCACTTTACTATCTACTACAACAAAACAAATTATATATATATATATATTGATTGATTGACATCTTATATATATATAGATGTCAATCAATCAATATATATATATATATATATATATACATATACATATATATATATATATATACATATATATATATATATATATATATATATATATATATATATATATATATATATATATATATATACCGGGTGGCCCAAAAAAAAGTACTCCGGTTTGATTTGTAATAACTTCTAAACAAGTAAAGCTATCAAACAGAAGTAACTTGCATTAAATAGAGGAAGGACTAACTTAGATTTTGATATATTACAGTTGCATTTTACTTAAAAATTCACGGAGATATTAATGTTCAAAATCGGGAGCATATTTTGGGATGTGTCTAAAATTAGCGAAAATCGGCGTATCAAATTTTAACTCCAGCGTTTGTTTGCTTAATGACATATCAGGGTAACTTGTATTTCAGCGAATTGTCGTTAGGGTTTGTAAGGGATATGGTGTAGATTTAGACATCTTACATGTAAGTCTTAACTCATTGTTTCCTGAAATATGGACGTTCGAAATTATGTAAGTATTTAATAGGTCTTTGCAAACTTAAGGTACATGAAAGACCATGCAAGGCAGGCGCTTCAATTTTTCTTAAATAACCTATTTTTTATGTTTTTCATGGGTTCAAAACAAAGTTGATTATTTCTCGGTTAGAGCAGGATGAATATTGTTCTTTAATGGAGGAAATAATATTGCTTTTTGCAAATACACATCACAGTATCAAAGATACTATTTTGTTACGTTTTGTTCCAAAAATGTTGGATGTCTCTGGGGAGTTGCTTGTTATGTCTTTACTTATGGAGTTGTATGGTTTGATTGTGTTTCATTCTCAGTTTATTCTGAACTTGCCAAGATTAAGAAAGGCAAAAGAGTTTGGGTGTTCTTAACAAGAATTCAGAACGTTGCAGAAGTTACAAAATTCATTCAATGTGAAGTGAGAAAATTCACAATTCCAATGTGACAGCGTGCCCTAATTCAGAACTACGAACGATCCATGACGATCCTTCGCGATGCAGTGGTCTCATGAAATAAGGAAACGTATTCGTGCTAGGAACACACGCGGATTTCGGACGCATAAATCTCGCTTGTATTTTGTAGATAATAATACTTTGTTTCATAATAAACAATTTGTCAAGTGTCATTTATTTACAGGTAATAGTGCATGTTTCAGTCGGGTAAATCTTGATTAATATTTGATACGCTGTTTTTGGCATATTGCAGACACATCAAGAAATATGCTCCCGATTTTAAACATTAATATCTCCGTGAATTTATATATATATATTGATTGATTGACATCTTTATTTAAAACACGAGGTGTTATATAGAGCAAAATAATTATTTTAATTTTTGTTATGTTAATTTAGTGTTGATAAAATTGCGAATATTTCACCGGTACGAATATTTCAACCGAATATTTTTTTATTATTTTCTAGCGAGAATAATGTGGGGTCTTTTTCAATTAACACCTAACACGCTATATACATACAACCTGCCGAAAGATGACGTGAGCAACTCACACGTCAGGTTATATTTCAATATTCCCTGCACGGAAACATGATGCAAATAATCACGTGGGTTTGTTCAGATACCATAAAGTTTCGTTTTCGAGAGTCTTGTATAACGGATTTGTGAGGACTGGTGTATCGAGCTACTTCAAAGCCTGTAAAACTGCGTATTTTAATTTTATATGAGCGCATCTAATGCATAGTTAATGTTAGCTTTTAACACAGCAGGGTTAACATTGAAATGATTTTTTAATGCGTTTTGAATTCACATTTGAATTCACTAGTTTTAAGTACATTGATTATAAGATAATCAAGAAACCATATAGCTTTGTATTGTACACTATTACGCCACTAACGACGCGATCAGTTTAATCGAATATCGTCAGGTGAAAAGCCAAAATGTCTTTCTGTTTTGCTTCGTACACTTTTAAGCTCGGAATCATTTTATTATTGATCAAAGAATTGCAAGCAGCTGACGATACCGACCAAGTGTTGTTCCATAAAGTACACAAAGGTTAGTTTGAGAAAAAATTTTCCTTTTTTTATTTTTAGTGACTAAGCCTAAGGTGTATATATATATATATATAGTGCAACATCGCTCTTAACATGTCGAACGAGTTCGGTTCTAGTGTAAGTCGAGGTACATGCATGTATAATACAACTTATACAAGCTGCAAACTCATTTGTGTGTACGAGATAGATACAGTAGATAGTTTTATTAAGCTCAAAAATTCGCAGCTTCATACAAGTCAGCTTAAGTTAAAAACTAAAAGAGCTACTACACTTAAACAAAGTGTATTGCATTCAGTATAATGTTTAACTCAAATTTTGATTAACTCAAATTTAAATTTGCTTTTAATCTTGAGTATTAAAGTGTCTACAATTAACTAAAAACGGCCTATTGAACTAATGGTAGACCGAGAACGGCAAAGTACAGAGGAAAACATCGAATTGGTTCGACAATCTCTTACGCAAAATGGCAAAAGATCTGTATTTTCTAATGAATAAATAGTTTTCTCTCAAAAAACGAACGTGTACTTTCCGACCGTAGCGCGTCTAAACACAGGTTCTACTTTTCAAAGTCCAAAACTCAAAAGTGTCGTACACTTTTTCTAGGAATGATTTGCTCCTCGTTGAAAACGATATTTTTCACATGCACACTTTGAGGTATTTATACGCCGGTATATAATTAAATTCTCAAAGGACTTGTATTTAAAAGAAATTCAAGGCAATATTACGGGAACCACTCAGTATTTTAAGAAAATACAAAATAACAGTACGTAACTCCGAATAACATTTTTATTTTTAATCGACGTTTCGACTATAGTTTGTATAGTCATCCCCAGTATTAATCCTGAGCCGGATGACTATACAAACTAGTCGAAACAGGGACGCCGGAACGATGTGAAGGCAATGGGGGCAGATTTTCGAGAAAGGACACTTTTGAATTGATATATATATATATATATATAGCCTACTAAGAGATGTTTGCAAAACATCGGGAGTTGAACTTCGCCTAATCATGTTTTCTATTTATTGGATGATAGGGGTGTGAGGGGGTTCTCCGCCAGGCGATTGTGCTAATCTTGAAGCTCGATGACTGCATTTCTTGCGTTTTCTGAAGCAAATGCGTAAAAGAATTGCACTAACATTTCTGACAATTCGCTATTTCGCCAAGGCAATCCTTTAAATTGAAAGGGCACCTTTGCCCTCCCCCTTGTCTCTCCTGGTAAAGGGCAACAGGGGCAGCTGCCCTCCTGCCCCCCAGTTCCAGCGTCCCTGAGTCGAAACGCCATTAAAAATCAAAATGTTATTCAGGGCAATAATCGAGTTCATTTATGGGCGTTCACATTGCCGTTTTGCTTATGAATTATTGAGTTTGAAAAATTCTTATAAAAACCTTATTCCTGCAGATAAGAAACTAATCGAGAATATTTTGTCAGAGCATAAAGCCATATCCTGGTTGGTCTGTGCCAACCTCGTACCCAGGCTCTTTCTGTAATGTATATTGACGTTTACTATAGAATTTAATTAAATATCGATTATATACTGTTTATTATTATAGTCTGCATTAAACTGGATATTGGAAACTCGTTAATAATTCATGAGGAAAAGGACAAAGGAAATCACTTTTGATTATCTCGGCTTAGACAAGGTTTATTTTAAAAATTACTTCGCGAATGACTTCATCAAGTGGGTTGTTTTTTAATTCACCACTTGTCAGTTGTAGTCGTGCTTTATCAGATATAAAGATCGTGTTTTATATCGATAAAGTATAACTCACACAAATAGTTTAATGCATCAGTTATTTGATTTAACGTGTATGACGTGCCTAATGCTAGAAAACAGCCATTTACCCCGTCTCTGCATGGGCAAGTGTTATGTTATGTTATGTGTTATGTCATGTGTTATTGTTATGTTTATATATATATATATATATATATATATATATATATATATATATATATATATATATATATATATATATATATATATATATTATATATATATATAT
>CACRXK020011431.1:0-16343 GCA_902702795.2 Paramuricea clavata | reverse complement strand
GTGTGTGCCAAAAAAATGATCTATTGAGCTTACACTGAGCTTACACTGTATATTGTTGTAAATATGGCATCAATTTGAAAGCAGCATTAATAATTGTAGTTTAATATTGTTTCTTGACTTGCTAATGCGATTTAAAAAGGAAAGAAGCGAAAACTGCCTCTTAAAGTGTAACCAAACAGACAATTTTACTTGTCAAGGGAAAGTGATGGTCATTTCATGGGTTAGCAAATCTAACTGTTCATGAATGACTAAATGTTAACTAACTACTGCACCTGAATGCATTCTTCCCTCTAATGCCAGATGATTTTACTTTTGAAGGGGATAGTGTTGATCAATTTGAATTTCTGATTCTAAAACTTTGTACAAGGTATGGTATATCTATTGCCCTCATGTATACACTGTATAAAGTAAACAACATGTTTTACTCATCGAGGGTTGCATACCAATGAGTTAACCAAACTAACTAATGGTTAACCACTTGGTGTCTTGTTAATAGTCCTTGTACTCTATCATTTTACTTTGTCCAACACCAGAATATTTGGTTTGTCGAGGGGAGAATGCTAATAAAAATTTATGGACATATATTTACTAACTTTTAAATGGTTTTATTGTCTTGATACCAGGTAGAACAGAAATGCCACCATTGCCTCTTCCACGACCTCTGCTAGCTTGTCCATTTCCCCTGGTAGCATCGTACTGTCCTCTTCCGCGTGCACCACCACGTTGCCCCCTTCCACCATCTTGTCCCCTACCTCTGATTCCAGTTTGTCCATTGCCCCTTGCCCCACCTCTACCTCTTGCCCCAACCTGACCTCTACCCCTTGGAGCATCCTGTCCCAAACCTTGTGAACCTTCTGGCACCCATCCTCTGCCTCTGGTACTACCAAACTGACCTCTGCCCCTGTTCCCACCATCGGACCGCCCTCGTCCTCTATTAACACCGTCTCCCCTACCTCTATTTCCACCTTCAAACTTGCCTCTTCCCCTGTTACCACCATAACCTTGCCCTCTTCCTTTATCAAACTGCCCTCCACTCACGTTCTCTCCACTAACATACCCTCTTCCTCTGCTACCACCCCTACCTCTGTTCTCGCCACCAAACTGACCCCTGTTTCCACCATCAAATTGCCCTCTACCTCTATTACCACTCTCAAATTGTCCTCTACCCCTACCTCTGTTTCCTCTGCCACTGGCACCACCTCCACTACCCATATTATCACCTTCAATCTGTCCTTCACCACCATACTGCCCTCTACCTCTACCCCTCCCTGCACCTCTACCACCCCTACTGTATCCATCTGTCCCATCAAATCCACCACGACCCTGTTGAATTCCACCACGTCCCCGATAACCCCCAGTCCCACCACTATTGTTGGCAAACCCGTAGCTTGGAGGGACACTATCTTGTTGGTAGTTGCTTTGTGTTGAATATTCATTATATCCCATTTGAGTATTGTACCCATTATCCATACCATACTGTTGGGTATTTCCACCATAATTATCATAGCCTTGCCAGTTAGATTCTTGTGGTGGTGATGAAAACTGTCCAGGAACAATCCCTGCCGGTTTCACAGGTTCACCAATGGCCCCATATGACCCTGTGCTGTGGTATGTAGGTGCAGGTTGGTCATAACCAGAATTAAAGGTAGCATAATGACCACCATATGTGTTATCATTGCCATAACTGCTAGGCATTGGTGGGTGGGGTGGTTGGTAAGCACCATATCCACTGTCTTGACCATAACCATAATTTGGGTTTGCGGCACCATACACTAAAACAAAATTTTAACATAAAATTGAAATATTTATAGCTATTCAATGATTTCTTTTTAAGACAAAACCAGTACTGGAAAATGTCCGGCAGCGCCAGCAGCACCGCTGCCAGGAAATTCCTGTCATCTTATAAACTGAAATGCCATATAATTTACTTATTGTTTAAAAAGTCCAAAAGCATTTTGCAGGTCGAGACTGTCTTGTACTGAGATCAAAGTTTATCTCATGTGCGCAGGCCTGAATATAATTTTTTTGTGTCCTGCCTGTCACAATGACCAGCATCAATGAAATTGTGCCTGTCACAAAATAAAATGTATAGGTCACCAAAACAAGCATCGGTATATTTGGTTCCATACTAATTACTAAAATAATAGTGACTAATAGTAAATAGGACACGCAAAAGTCATATGTAGGCATGTAGCTAGACTAGCTAGTGCTGCAGTTGAAGAAATTAATAAGTGCTAATACTGGGAGCATTTATTTATTTATTTATATTAAATTTTATAGAAAGTTTAGAAACAAATAATTGAACTCAAGTGGTCAAGTTAGTGAATGAGGTCACGAAATCAATAAATCATGTCTATCTCTACAAAAATGAATAAGTCCAAATGCTCAAATAATAACTATGACTATACTTTAGTTTGTTACAATGGCGCCACGCTTCATCGCCACTCGCATTCTGGACTCGATATCGCGAGTTTCTCGCGAGAAACTCGCAACACCAATGCGTGCTATTTATGCAATCTTTCGATTCTTTGCGAAATAATTATTTTAGTCAATCTCATGTGTCAACATGCACAATTGCTCTCAAAAAGTTAAAAGACGATCGGTTTAAGGTTCCTTGTCCCAAAATGGACAATGATTTTTGCCGAACCATGTACCGGACAAAGTGACCGACGCAATCGAAATAGTACCTGTCAAAACGGTTGAAATTTCGGATTTGTACCGGACAATGTCTGTGACCGGCCGCTAATATTCAGGCCTGCTGATGTGCGACACCATCCGTTCTCTGCAATTTACGATGCAGGAAGTCTTATAATTGACTTACGCAGGAAATTTTTATTTTTGGATTTTGCTGCCAGGAAGACAAATATATTTTCTAGGCCTTTTAAAAATTACCCTGTGGTTCTGGTTTCCAGGCTGACCCTTGTTTATCTGGCAACCCCAATGCCAGGGTTCATACACGTTAGGAAGAGTAATTAAAATTCGAGGACTTTCAAGGCCATGTATCAGGAATTCAAGAACTAAAGGGCTGGAATAATTAAAAAGTGAAATACATCCCATTTGGGTATCATACACATTATCCGTATCATAACGCGGATAATCAACAGCTTCGTAAATTGCGGATAATCAACAGCTTAGTTTGTAAATATCAACAGGCTTGTAAATTGTAAATTGTAAATTGTAAGATGTAAACAAAATCAATTCAAGAAAAACCTGTTTTTCAAAGCGAAACAATTTCAGAAAATATTAAAAAAACTGAAGCATGTATCATTTAAGGATTTTTAAACCTTCTTTATACCAGTAAATTCATTGACAAGTACTTTCAATGCCTTGAACTTTTGTTTTCAAATTCAATGACTTTCAAGTTTTGCACGAACTCAGTCATGTTTTTTTGGATGAGTAGTTTGCATACCTACCCACCTTGTTTTTGTTGTTCCTCACTTTATGAAACAATTGTGTTATTGCTCACAATAGCCAGTTCCCCTTATTGCATATTCTGAATACAACCACCAGCATGCTTTTCGGACATGTTATTGCATAATGAAGAAAATACCCGCAAATTGTCATGGCAGTTGTATTCAGAACACGTAATAAGGGGGTTCGGCTATGATTGCTTCTTGAAAGGTTTTGTGTTGTGGTAATGGCTAATGCCAACCGATAACACTCATTCCAATTGTTGAACAATGTCAAGCAAAAAAAAAAATCCGAAAAAAATTATTTTCCAAACCCACCAACACTATTTTTTTGGGATATGACCACAGGATATTTTTGTTAGTCCTTATATGATTTACCAGATTGTACATCATCTTTAATTCAAAATACTGAGTCACCAATCATGCCACAGTTTCTTAATAGTGTGTCTAATAATGGCAGGCCTAATAATTCAGGTTAGCTATCAACAAATGATTAGCGTGAGGCGGTTTCTCCAAAAACCGACAAAAAAAAAAACGAACAAAGCGAGTGAACAAGTTTTTTTATAAAAATACTTTGGAAAATTGAAACCACAGTAAAAAAAGACACAACACGCTACTCAGTACTCACACAAGAATTAAACGTAAGATACCGGTATTTTGAAGATGTTATCAAATTTCAAACAAAAAATCTCTTTAGTTTTTCATGTGTAAATGCCAATTTAAACACATGAAAATTCTCCGGCGCACAGCTCTAGCTTATCAAAAAGCTTGATTTATCACATGCCTCAGTCAATTAGGCTGAAATGCAAAGTGTATTTAATGTTATGTAATTTAAATAAACTGTTTGCTTGGCATTTCATTCCATGTCAGTGACAGTCAGTCACTTACTATAAGAAGATTTATTGCAAACTTGTTGAAAAAACTATACGTAATCAGTTGCAGCATTGGAGAAATTAGTTACAGGTCTTGCAATAATGAAATGCTCGGTGCATTCAGAACAAAAAAATGATCGCATGTTGCTGCATGTCTCCCAATCGAGGAGTGTGATTCATCACACTTCTACCCTTCTTCGATGGCCTGGTTAATCAGACTATCTGCTAATGCATCCTGTTATTTAACAATTATTCGCCGAAGGCGAAGTGATTACCGGTGAATATTCACCGAGACAAAGTCGAGGTGAATATTCACCGTAATCACTGAGCCTGAGGCGAATAATTGTTTTAGTATAAATTTTTAACGAATAAAATAAAATATCCGAATATCAGTTCAATTAAATTTCAGAAATAGAATTGTTTTCGGCCTTTTCACTAATAGTGTTGCAGTGTTTCTTGTACGCACACGCTTTCAAAATGGCTTCTTGTGTGACTATTGCTTTATTACAAAGTTGTTTTTCCCGATTTCTGCTTGGAATATAAACACAATAACGGAATGACTCTTTCAAAATTAAAAATAGTTTCTGTTTAGCATTAATTTCTTCAGGAAATGGCTGAGGAATTTGGTAAATTGAAATGTAAAACTATATCGTTCGAAATAAAGTTTAATAACACTTTTTACTTTATAACAAGTTTCGAAAACACAGTACAGCGGTCAGGACACCTTACAGCACAATGAAAACATGACATATTAAAAGAAATAGTGTCGTACAAATTGGGAAATTCATTGTAGGATACAAAACAAAATTTTTTAAAAAGAATATCGCGGCTTTTCCCAACAGTCGGGATAGTTTTTGCTATTTGTTTGAAGCGAATGTTTCGGAGTTTTAAATAAGTTTTAAATTGTCCATGAATATGTTTGACACAGTAAAATAATAAAGAAATCTTACCTTTCAAGTTAAATTCAACATTTTGTGCTTTTTTCGTTTTCTGGGACGATTTTTTCAATATTTTGTCGATTTTGAAACCAAATTTGCTGAATCATTCTTTTTGAAAAGCATTATTTACTAGTCTGCTAGTAAATAATGCCTCAGATTTACTAGTCAACTAGCCAATCAGAATGCGCAAAAGCTCATTTGATATGCAAAATTTATACTAAACTTTATTATTTTACAATGTCTAACATTGAATGCAATTTCACTCGTCAAGGGGAGAATGCTGCCACTTAATAGGTTTTTAATCGATGCTGCCAATGCATATTGTTTAACCGTTTAATAAGAACCTTTAATATTGTTAACAATTTAATTATCAGGCTGTTAGCGTTCTATCAACTGTGTGACAGATCCTGACTGAAAAGTTTAGAAATTGTGTTGCCAGAGATTTCGAAAATTTAACAGTAAATATATAGAAAACATAAAAATTGTATGGCCGATATCTCCACCACGCGATACAAACTTTCCACACTGATAACAGATAATGCATCTTCCTGACAGAAGATCCATGTCATCCATCAGGCCAACGGCAAAAACATACCATTTTCAAAACTGGGTCAAACACTTACTTCACTGCCAAACTATGAAATTTCCACTGGTTATCAGATTTTTGGTACTTTCCAGACTACTCTATCGGAGCAATGTAAGTACTTTCCGGCAAGTGTTCTGATAGTATTAATGTTTTAAATATTCAGTATGTTTATCCAATGGTTGAATGCTTGGTCTGCTTGGATATGGTAAAATTTCCCTCATTTTATATATTTTGGATATTGATTGTAACAAGCTTACTATCCATTGGGGAACTAAACAAACTTCTCTCCGCAATAGAACTTCACTGCGTTTTTATATATTTTGTCATTTGTGTTTTTGCGAAACGTTCTTCTCCAAGCGGTGATGCGGATTTTACATTCTATTTTATTAAAGTATTTAAAGGGGTTAATACTCAATGCCTTTTACAAAAATAAAACTATATTTACCTGTGTTTTGCTGTGCCATGTTGTTCGCTTGTTAATATAAACTTTAAAACTCTTTGAAACTTTTTAAAATGACTAAAATTTGAGCTACTTGCTTTCCATGGTCTGAGAAGATTCAAAATGGAGGTTAAAGCATACATTGAGCAAGCGCTCATAACGTACAGCGGCAGTGGTTGCAGCTGACGGTAAGTACTTCATGTAAGGTCACAAAACAGTTTGGGCAAATTTTAATTATATATGTCAGGATCATAAAAGTTAGTCATATAGATATAAGTCATATAACCTGGTTCACAATAATAAAGTGAGTGTTTATCCCAATGGTCAATTCACAGTCACACCTGTCACCTTTGGATAAACTCACATGCCCATCAAATATTGTTCCATAATACCCAAGCATAGATGAAAACAAAAGCTTACTTTTGTTCTATTCCAATATTCCATGACAGAGTAAAATAACTAACTGTGGGGCGCTTTAATGCTTTAATGAAATACTCCTGAAACAGTATTATACTACACTAGGAGGAGTTATATATGCTGAAAAACTAGAAAATATTTATATTTATTTACAAGAAATTAGTCTTCATAATCACTGTATGACACATATATTAGGCGGTGATTATAGAATGATGTTGTTATATGTGATTACTAGTTTACCCACAGGGTAGTGAATGCTGCCTTGGTATAGCATTGTTCCCAAATCTTTAAACGAGATTTTTTGTATGTTACGTAACACGCGCTCAAAACTAATGCGTATGATAAAGCACATGAGATTATGACTAAAATCAAAATTTTTATTTTGCGATACGTTTCTCAATCGGTAAAAAAAACTTTAAAAGTATGTTTAGTGCTTTATCTTTTTAAAATAATGCTAAAATGAAGAGATTTTAGATGATACGCCAAAGAGAAAATGATGTCTGAAGTTCAGTACGTTTTGCTTAAATGGCTGTAAATATAGCGTCAATTTTAAGGCAACATTGATAATTGTATTTTAATTGGCAATTTTTAACTATTATTTTAGGTTTCTCAACCGGCAGACGCATTTAAAAAGGTAGCTAACTCTATAAACAGTAGAGAATAAAGCTAAAACAAAGTAATTTTGAGAGGAACGCCAAAAAGATTTTAGGTTTTGAACACTTTTCATTGCAAATACGTGACATTGAAAAAAAATTGCCTCTTAATTAATATTTTAAAGAATACGAGTAAGAAATATTCGTAATGAATTGGAATCATCCATAATTTATACACTTGAATGTGCCGTATGATAACTCGGCGCTCGAAGTTTCGTATCGAAAGAGCCTTCAAAGAGGAAAGCCGAACAGGTATGATGGCTAACAAGAATGAGTGTACTTATCAATTTATCTAAACGCGAGGAAAAAATCAAAATGGCAAGTATGGCTGTGACATCTAGTATATAAAATTGTATAGACAATTTGCCCACAAATACGGTGCTAGGTCAAAACGGCCCAAAGTCAAAACGACCCAAAGTCAAAACGGCTCCGCTTCAATAAGCATATGATTTAGACCAGGGGTTAAATGCAGGTGACATTTAACATGTGCGAGTGTGCGTCTCACTAAATTTTCGTGTTTAATAATGTTTTTTTTTGGTTTTTTTTTTTTTAATTTTCGCCCAAAATATAACATTTAACAACATACATTATTTACAAATTTTTTTAGAGCTAGGAACCTACTAGAAACCAAAAGGCTTTTTTTTTAAGGTCCCTAGATACAAATTCAAATTAAATAACTATAACATGCATATATAAGGTGCCAGTTCGAGTGTTTTTCATTGTAGTAAGGATAGGGAAAAAAAAGGAGAATAGTAACAAGTACTAAGATTTTTTTTTTCTGTGTTGGTGTACTTTCTGTATATCAAGTACTAAGATATAATGATAAGCTATGTTTCAAAAATTTTACAATAGAAATGGAGAAAAATAAGTATGTTAACAAAGAATATTATAGTATGCTAAACACCGTTTAAGCTAAACGCCTTTGATACAACCGGCCGAAAAGGATGTTAATTTGTTGTTTTTAAATGCAGATAGAAATTTTTCATTGTTTTCTTGAAAGACCCATACGATCTATTTTCTTTATATTTCGAAGGAAGATTATTCCATATATCAATTCCCTTATTAGTTAGAGTTTGTTTTGTATAATTTGTTCTGCTACACTTTTTGTGTAATAATGATGAGTTTCGTGTATTGTAGTTATGGATTTCCTTATTGGTAGAAAAATAATTTGTGAATGTTTCTGGTAAATTTTGAAGATTGAAATACCTGAACATAAAAATACTTGTTAAATAATCATTTATTTTGTATATGTTAAGTATTTGCAATTCTAAAAAAATGGGTTCAGTGTGGTTAGTATAATTCTTAAAAGTCATTAATCTTACAATTTTTTTTTGAATGTTTATTAACTTTGAAATACGAGATTTGTACGTATTACCCCAAATGAGGTTACCATAGATTAGATATGGATAGACCAATGCGTAGTAAATGAGTTTTAGAGAATTTAAGTTTGTAAAATGCCGAATTCTGGAAATAATAGCTGCACATCTGATCATTTTCTTTGCTATTAAATCTAGATGATAACACCATGTTAAAAATTCATGAATAACAATTCCCAAAAATGTGATACTCTTGGCTTGTTTTATGGCCTCATTATTTAAAGAAATTTTAACATTGTGTTTAGATTTTTTATTTTTTGATCTAAAAAGAACAAATTTGGTTTTTGTAATGTTGATAGAACGTTTGTTGACACTTAGCCAGTCAGAAATTTTGTTAATTTCAATTTGAATAATTTCATTTAAAGTTTTAAGACAAGAGTGACTATAAAGTATATTTGTGTCATCCGCGAATAATATAATTGAAATTAGTTCACTGCAACTTTGTATATCATTTATATATAAAAGAAATAATAAAGGACCTAATACTGACCCCTGAGGAACCCCACTTTTGACAGTCATTTCGTCAGACTGTATCCCATTATATTTTACAATTTGTTTTCTATTCTGTAAATAATTTTCGAACCAATTTTTGGCTATACTCCTCTTATACCATAATGTTCTAGTTTGCTCATCAGAATCTTGTGATTAATCGTATCAAAGGCCTTAGATAAATCAAGGAAAATACCAATTGTGAATTTACCTTCATCAATTGCTTTAGTTATTAGTTTATCAAAGAAGGCAAAAATATATACAAGACAACCTCACATGTGGAATCTGTTCACTTACGCACTGCGTTGTGATGCAGTACAAGTACAAATACAAATGGCAAAGCATTTTTAAAGGCTTGAAATCCTAAAAGCCCTAAAACATAATTAAATCATACGGCACATTCAAGATTTTAATATCGTATTTCAGCCGCGTTTATACTGCTTGGCGCGCATTTGCTGCGTTATATTAATTTATATACTTATGTAATATACACAGATTTATTACTAATAAATCAACACTATATGATAATATATAAGAACTCACAAAGTGCAGTCACCTTTTTATAAATAAACCTTTTTAAAAGCATGTCATTGCCATTGCAGACCAGAGGCAAAAAGCACAGCCACATAGGCCTACGGCCTACCAGATTTATTAAGCAATCGTGAGATTATATACATGAAAGAATATGGAAATTATGTTAAAATGGAAATTATGTTAAAAGCACCCCGTATAATGACGAAAGCACCGCGTATAATGCTCGAACCACTGCGTATAATGGCGAACAAAGCACCGCGTATAATGCTCGAACCACTGCGTATAATGGCGAACGCACCGCGTATAATGGCGAAAGCATCACGTATAATGCTCGAACCACTGCGTATAATAGCGAACACCGCGTATAATGGCGAAAGCATCACGTATAATGCTCGAACCACTGCGTATAAGGAGCGAAACCACCGCGTATAACGCTCGAACCACTGCGTATCGACAAAATGCCGTTTGATCACTTACGCCAGCTATGGCTTTCCATAAAAGAAGCGAAACCACCGCGTATAACGCTCGAACCACTGCGTATCGACAAAATGCCGTTTGATCACTTACGCCAGCTATGGCTTTCCATAAAAGAAAACCAAAGATGAACACATTGCTTGTTTGCCGCCTGTTTATTAGGCAAGAATAACCTGCCGGCCCGGGAGCAGTGCATTGTGGTAGGCCGAAATACGCCGAAACGATCGAGATTTCATCTGCCTTATATATATATACATATACATAAAGATTAGGACTGCTGCCTCGCTCGCTCGCTACGGCAGCAATTACTGTTGGCGCATCAGATTCAGAGCAAAGCCAAAGCAATTAAAAGGGTAATTTGGAAAAACCCTTAAATTAATAAGCTTAGTGTTAGTCAAATTTGTCTATATGCATGGCAATGTTCAAGCTATTGAATTTGGGATGTCCTCTTCGAAATTCTGTTAAATTATTTGAATATTCTTTGACCTGTCCAAAAGCTCTTTGTCGTTTGACCCCTAGTGACGTTTTATTCACTTTGATGCTATTAAAATCAGTTCATGCGTATAGTAGCACTTCCGCATTTTAATATTTCACATTATAAACTTCTGTGTCTTGTGCTTCTACTGCAGTGACAGAGTATTTTAATCTTCAATCTCAGCTCAATTAGATTATGGCTTCAAAATATCACGACGATTGGCAATCTAGTAAGAAAACAGTCTTACAAAGAAACGCGTATATGTTTGATAACGAATTGATGAGCGATGTATCTTTCACGTGTGGGAAATCAAGTCGCATATTTCATGCTCACAAATATGTGCTTGCTACGAGCAGTGCTGTATTTTATGCCATGTTTTATGGCGACTTGGCACAGAAAGAATCCACTATTCGTATTACGGACGCAGAAGAGGAAAGCTTCGAAGAGTTTTTACGATTTCTGTACACTGATAATTGTAAAATTACCGCTGAGAGCGCGATAGGAGTTATGTATTTGGCTAAGAAGTATCTTATTTCGCCTTTGGCGGAGAAATGTTGCAAGGTTCTAGAGGCAAGCATTAAACCTGATAACGTTTTCGTGGTGTTGGAACAAGCGATACATTTTGATGAAAAAATGTTAGAAGCCAAATGCTGGAATATTGTTTCTGTGGAAACTCTCGAATGCATTAACTCGGAAGCATTCTGTAATATCGGATCGCATACCCTGAACGCTTTGTTAAAGAATGAAATGCTGGAAATTACAGAAGTCCATTTGTTTACAGCAGTGCTAAAATGGGTCGATAACGAATGTGCAAGACAGGGTACAAATGTTGAAGATGATATTGGGGCAAGAAGACGCGTCCTGGGGGATAATGTGTATGAAATTCGTTTTCTTGAATTCTCACAGGAAGACTTTGCAAAGTATGTCCCTCCAATCGGAATACTTACAGAGACAGAGATCATCTCTATATTTCGGGCATTTAACGGAGTTGATGTGGCTGGCTTGAAATGGAAGGATCAAGGGAAAAGGAGACCGCGTACAATTGGTTTCAGCAGATTCGAGCTTGCTGGTGTCACTGGTTCGTGGGGTTACAGTGGAAATAAGGATGCTCTTACACTTGTTGTCAATAAAGCTGTTCGTTTTCACGGTGTTCGATTGTTTGGTAACGCTGATGGTAGCCAATACGAAGTCAAATTTACAATCAAAGACAAAGATAATGTAACAGGGACCAATACTTCAGAACAAGACAATGACGGTCTGTGGGGATATGATGTCATGTTACCTAAACCAATTTCTCTACTGCCAAACGAAGAATTCACAATAATTGCGGCAATAAAAGGACCAAATTCTCACAGTGGTACCAATGGAAAAACAACAGTGAAAGTCGATGACATTGTTGTAACATTTAAAGACGCACCTTCAGGTTTAAGTCCAAATGGTACAAGCACAATAAGTGGTCAATTTTACAAACTTTTTCTGTCTTCAGTGTAGAAACAGAATATTTCTCACTTGATCTGAATTGGCTAATATTGTAATGGCATAAATGGACGACTATCATTTGTCATAAACAAATGCATCTAGGGTATTGGAAAATTGTTTAGTGAAAAATCAACCAATCAGAGAGACTGTATCTTTGTTCTCAGAGACAGAGGTATCGGACTTAACTTTAAAAGGCTAGGCCATTTATGATATGTAAAACCGATTCACTGTAAATTCACATATCAGTTAGAATTTATTACCTAATAAACTGACTAAATACAAAAGTATCAAAACGTGCCACAGTCCATTGTATTTTATTTCTCAAACTGTCTGTACCAGGTAGGTAGGTAGGTAGGTAGGTAGGTAATACTTTATTTAAAATTAACAGAAAGAAGAATACGCTAGCCCCATCAACTCTAGGCTGGTTTCCATGGGGGGCGTGTTTAGATCTTAAAAATCGTTAAAAGGAAAATTTAAACTAAATATTAGTACACACATACTGTACACGTTACTATATACAAATAATTAGGAAGCATGCCGCTGTCCAACAATTGATTTAAACGAATGAGGCGACTCGGTCAATTTTGCTTCGTTTGGGAGTTGATTCCAGAGCATAGCGCCGCTATATTTAAAACTTTTTTTAAGAAATTCTCGTTTCGGTTTAGGAATTGTTAGATCAGTTGCTGTGTTTCGAAGATGATAATTAGTTTGATCTACAGGGTGTATAAAAAAAAAGGAGACCTTTAGAAATCAAGCATATTGTTAAAATTTGAATGCCTTTTCAATTGCACTGACATATGCATGCTGAAACGTAGTGCGTGAACTATTGATGGGGTGCATATATTAGAAAAAGGAGACCTTTAGAGTTTGAAATAACGTTTAAAAAAAAAGATTGTCTGCTCCTGGGAACAATCTGCCATGCATACTGTACGTAGATCGCATGTTACGCACTTGTGGGCTTAGCAAAGTGCTCCAGGATTCAAATTATAACAATGGTTGATTTCTAAAGGTATCTTTTTTCTAATATATGCACTCATCAATATTTCACGCACCATGGTTCAGCATATGTGCAATTGAAATGCATTCAAATTTTAACAATATGCTTGATTTCTAAAGGTCTCCTTTTTTTTTATACACCCTGTATTTCTCTTCTCACGAATGACCCCCGGAGACCTGGCGCAGTGTGGTCGTTAAGTATTTTATACATTAATACTGACTTGGCACCAGACCGCCTATTTTCAAGTGTATCCCAAGAAAGCATGTTGAGAAGATCAGCTGAGCGAGTATCATAATTAGCACCTGTTAGGACTCTTGCTGCACGAGACTGAAATCTTTGCAACTTGTCTCTTAGCAACTTACCACAAGTGTCCCAAAGGGGGGAACAATAATCAAAGTAGGGCTGCACAAGACTTTTATAAATCGATTCTAAGGTATGCATTGGAACAAAGGGCTTTATACGTTTCATAGCGCCAATAGCAGCGCTCGCCTTCTTGCATATCATTGTATTATTGTATTGTATTAAAACTTTATTTAAAGACACTAGCCCCGTCAACGGTGCGTTGGTTTCCACGGGGGGCGTCTACAATGTTAAAAATTACAAAAGATATAAGGGAAAAGGAGACTATTTACAAATTGGTGTGACCCCAGATGTTATGGTTAGACGGAGTTACAATTTATTTCAAATATATATAGTATTAGAGTTAAGTTTTAAATGGCTTTTGAACAGGTGCATTGATTCTGCCAGTTTCGTATCGATAGAGAGACTATTCCATAGCTTAGCCCCACTGTATTTAAAACTCTTTTTTAGGAATTCTCTTTTAGGCTTAGGAAGAGCCAAATCTGTATGACTATTTCTAAGATCATAATTTGTTTGCATATGATTGCGTCTTATCAAGGATTCTTTCAACGTAGGTCCTACGTAATCCTTCAAGACTTTAAACATTAATATTGCTTTGGTTGTACGTCGTCTTGTCTCTAAATTGTCCCAAGCAAGAGATTGAAGAACATCAGCAGATCTAATCTCATAACTTGCACCGACAATGATTCGGGCTGCGCGATTTTGAAATTTTTGGAGTTTATTTTTCAAATTTTGATCACAGACGCCCCAAATGGGAGAACAATAATCAAAATACGGCTGAATCAGAGCTCGATAAATTGTTTGAAGGGTGGTTATTGGAACAAAGGGTTTAATACGTCTCAAAGTACCCAGGCCTGCTCCAACCTTTTTGCAAATCGCCTGAATATGTGAATTCCAGTTAAGATTTTCATCTAAATCGAGACCAAGACATGTGAAAGAGTGAACTCTGGGGATGCGTTGGTTATTTAACATCACTGGATGATCAAAAGTTGTGGAATTAATATGATGTTTAGAGCCAATGAACATTATTTTGGTCTTAGTTGGGTGGTGTTGTAATTTATTTCTAGAGAGCCAATCACCGATTCTACTCAGATCGTGATTAAGGTTTTCGGTTAATTCAATCAAACTGTTAGAGCTGCAGCAAATTTGGGTATCGTCAGCATATAAATAAGGAGTAGTTTTTTGAAGGCATTCGGGGAGGTCATTGATATAGAGTAAAAATAACAGTGGACCTAAAATAGATCCCTGCGGAACCCCAGAAACAATCCGTTTTGACGATGACATTGAATTATTAACAATACAGACTTGCTCCCTATTATTTAAGTAAGACTCAAACCATCTTAACTCAATATCCGATATACCGAATTGATCTTTTAATTTATGAAGCAGAATATTATGATCAATTGAGTCGAAGGCTTTACGAATGTCAAGAAAAACAATGCCGCTCAATTGACCATTATCCATATTTTCATAAAGAGTATCGCACACCTGAGTTAGAGCGGTGAGAGTTGAATGTTTAGGCCGAAAACCATGTTGATGTTTTGAAAGAAGTGAATTGTCATTAAGAAATTTATAAATTTGATTAAAAACGCATCTCTCAAGTATTTTACTAACAATGGGTAGTATCGAGATAGGGCGATAATTCTCGCATTTCAACCTGTCATCAGATTTATAAATGGGTGTAACCCAGGCTTTTTTCCATTCATCCACATATTCTCCTTTTTTGATCGAAAGGTTAAATATCCAAGTTAATGGCGGACCAACAATGTCCGCGGATATTTTAAGAGCTTTAGCAGGGATGTTATCTAATCCTGTGGATTTTGAAATTTTGAGACTACGCAATTGATATATTACTTCGTCCTCGTTAATTTCAGAAAATTTGAAAAAAAGATTGGAGTCGGTAGTAGGCCTAGAATCTCCGCGAGCAAAAGAATTTGTGTTGAGGGAATTATCTTCAATTTCAGCTGCAAGTTTTGCCCCGATATTGACAAAGAAATCATTAAAAGCCTCAGATTTCAATTTATCGTCTGAAATGACAGAATTATCCGTTTTAAGTTGGGATATCGTGTTTGATTTCACATTTTTACCCATGAGGTGGTTAATTAAATTCCAACTTTGCTTTATGTCTTTGGACTGAGCACAATCTTCTATTTTATTGCAGAAATAGTTTCTTTTAGCTTTAATTAGTTCAGCATTAACTTTGTTTCGTAATTCCTTATATTTTGTCCAATGACTTTGAGAATTATATCTAACCGCTTTTATTTTGTGGAAGTCTCTTGATCTCATTATACCCTTGATGTCTGAAGAAATCCAAGGGAGAGAATTTCCACGAGTTCTCATATGTCTAAGGGGAGCGTGTCGATCAAGGACCTGGAGGTATAGTGATTGCCATACCTGCCAGCATACATTAGAATTGTCATGTTGGGCAATGTTCTCCCACGGCATCTGTGAAAGATCCGTAAGAAAATCATTGGCATTGAAATTTTTAAAGTTACGAATATGTTTAACCTTTTCCCGTGATTTGGGAATACAATGTTTTCTAATAGCGAAAATCATACTGTGATCAGAAAGTCCAAGGTGTATGACACCAGACTTTGAAATATTTTCCTCTTTATTTGTCAGAATTAGATCAATTAGAGTTGCTGATGTTCCAGTAATCCTTGTGGGTTCATCAATAAGCTGATCGAACTGATAAAGTGATGAAAGGAACCGTAGCTTGCGAGTATGAGACTCACAAGGAGATTTCAAGATATCACAGTTCAAATCACCCATAGAAAGAAATGACTGTGCAGTATATCGCGTTGGTGGTTCAGTGGTAGAATTCTCGCCTGCCACGCGGGAGAC
>CACRXK020011430.1:0-16345 GCA_902702795.2 Paramuricea clavata | reverse complement strand
GTTTCTCATGATATTAAATGGTTGTATTAACCATTACAACTTCTGTGATAAAAGACCCTGTGTTAGATGCCATAGGGTAGGTATTAAAATCCTTCAGTAAATTTGTGAAAATATTTGAACGTTACAAAAAGTCGATGGCAATCATATTTAAGTGTTGCATGTTATTGAGCAAGAAAATTGAACTACCGGTACATCCCTCTCTTATGATTATTAGTTTATGCCAAAATAAACTTTTGCAGGTTGAAATTCTGATCCAACACCATTTTGAAGAAACAAATGGTACATGTAGATGTCACAAGTGCAAAGTGTGGTTGTGTGTGCTGACATATCATACTGAGATCTGCAAACTTAAAGGTTGCATTGTTTGTGAAAAGTATGTACATTTTACTGCTTTTTTTGCCTTAAATTTGACACCATAGCATAATTTTTACCATACCATTGTTTTCATGCTTGAAAAAATTACTGTTTCAGAACACACTACCCTCCCCACTCCTGTAGAAATGTTCTTACTACTTGTTCATTCATTATTTTGCTTTCAGGGCCAAAGGCATACCAAGCCAAGTTCCTGCAGCCCCTGTGATTGTTCATCAGACACCTAGTCTTGATCCAGATGACTTGATTGTTTGGCGGGTATGTGACTTCACTGCAGGGTTCGAATTAACAGATAGGGAATCGCGATTCGCTATCCGTTTTTGGGATTTCGCTACTCATTTTGCTATACAGTAATATAAAAAAATCACTATTTAACGTGAGAAGATTTCACATGTGAAAAAGTAAAACGGATAACGTTGGAAGCGTTTGTTTTCAAACAATTCTTTGTGTATTTTGGGGCAAATCATTCTCTCATTTGCGCTGATATTTCTGAATAGACAACAGAATTCTGTTGCGTTTCCTAATGGCCTCAAGCTGTGTTTTGGTTTAATGTTTTAATATGATAGGCTGACAGTGTAAAATTGTGTCAAAATCCACTTAGGAAAGGTCAAATGTCATGTTACTTGTTCATGCAACTATATAATCAGATTTGAATTTCACAATCACTTGGGTTTAAAACCCAAATCAACTAACTCACTGTTCAATAACTTTCTAGTTTAATTCATAATGTGTCAGAATATGCGATGTACGCAAGTTAAATGTTTTGCTTCTGAGCTTTGCCATATTTACTTTATGTACAGTATTTTGTTTGTACTTTAATTTGCTCTAACTTTGAATAAATGCCTTTTAATCAAAATCAAAATGATTCCAGAGCTCTAGACGAAATTTTGATCTAGACAAGAAGAACGAAACCATTACAACAGCTGGAAAGAACATCTTAGGATGAGTAAAACTGCAAAGTTTGGTCGCGAATTGTTGTAAAATGAGGAAAATATAGACCTGTGAAGTTCGCAAATTTTATATATATTCGCATTACATGCAGGAAAAATAACCATTTTTGAGCCAAAAGTGGTTATTTTTACTGCGCGTACTGACAAATATATACAAAATCTGCGAACTTCACAGGGCTATATTTCTTCGTTTTACCGAACATTTAGCCACCAATCTGTGCAGTTTTACTCATTCTAAGATGCCTTTCCAGCTGTGCTGTTGGATTTCGTGCTTCTTGCCTTGATCAAAATTTAGTTTATAGCTAGAATCACCCATTAACTCTTTTAGATTTTGCGCAAATTTTTACGGGTGATAATTGGAATTATTTAATTTTACATATTTCTCACTTTTCTGCAGGCCTTAAAATATCTTTTCCAGGGCCGTCCGACAAAATGTCCGGTGACATTGACTTTGGGTCGGACATATGTCCGATGACCTTCAGTTCATTTCTGACTCGGAAATAAGTCTGAATGACACAAATGAATAAACGGTAGGGTAAATGTTGTAAAGATATTAAAAAATTTGTTTCTTTCATACTTATTTCCAAGCCAAAATTAACTTGCTTGCCAGAACAGCAGTATCAAAAAGACTTCGACAACTTAAGCCCATTTTCCACTTCACCATTTCGCTTGCCGCCCCGCGCTCGACTACGTTAAAACAACATTTCCAGTTGACCTTTTATACAATAGTACTCTGATTTTCCATTTAACATATAAGCCTGCCTCTAGTCCTGGCCTCCTGGACTAGGGTACTTTTTGATTTACGTCGGACAAAGCTACAGTTCGGTCGGACACCAATACACTCGGGTCGGACAAACAATAAACCTCAGTTTCACTTTGGTCGGACAGAATGTCCGGTGGTTTCTTTTCTACGTCGGACAATTTCACGAATGGGTCGGACAATGTCCGTGACCGACCGATATTTTAAGGCCTGTTTTCTATCTTGTTAATCTTACACAACTACCAAAAAAATAAAGACTACTTAATTTAATCTTTCTTATTATAACATGTACAGCCTTTCTGGTTGAAGATCGAATGCTTAATCCTTTTTTACTGTATATGCAACACAGTAATCACTTAGTAGAAATTCGCTATTCACTTTTTATTGCACAAGTCAATGGGTAGAAATTTGCTATTCACTTTTAAATATTTAATTCGAACCCTGCTTCACTGTCTAATTAATTGGATTGTGCATTCTATCAAATGAAGGAGTATAAAATAGTATGATGTTGCTGTTAACATAGTGATGGGGCAAACCTTTTACATTTTTAGTGAACTTTTGGAAGAAAAAATATAGTACATCGAAACATACATATATTTTCAGAATTTGGATACCAGGAAAAAATTCCAATCTCAAGCCCTACAGTAGAGTGGTTAAAAAGCCAACACATCACCGTACACCATATATAATATGGGTGCATAATTTACTATTGTGATCACATCTTGACCACACCCACAACTGTTATCAATCAATATTTATTTTGCTGATTGCTCTAGAATGAAAGTTTTCCATGTGATACCACTCATTTTAAAGAAGACGAACACTATGCATTCTTGGATGTCCTTGGCAAAGGTGGCCATGGAGCTGTCCACAATGTGGAAATATCTGATGATGTCAAGAAGAAATATTTTAACTTGTCGTGTAGAGATTTTGTTGCAAAAAAGGTGACTATTGAACTTAATACCTTGCTGTTGGTTTTCATTATGGTAAAAGGTGGTGTTTCATGCCTTGGTGTGAAATAGATATTTTTAGCAGTATCCAAGAGTGATACCATGCAGACTGGTATCCAACTTTAAAGTTTACTATATCACATTGAATGGACATGCATATATACCTGCCAAGCCTCAATCCTGTGAAAATCCCTATATATTTTCTAATAAAGTTTCAAAATTCATGTTGTTTTCAAAAATAGCAGCATTGGATAAATCCTGTAGATTTTATGTAGAAAAGAATTATATTATTTTCTTCCTCTTATAAATGTATGTTGAGTGATAACACAATACCGTCCCTTGCAACTAAGGATGAATGGTTGCAGATAAAACATTGTTTATTCTATCACAGATGAAGTATATACCAGTGTAACTTAATAGGACTTCGTGTCCTCAAATTTCCCTAGATGTACAAGTCATGCTCACGCCATGACACTTGCTAGCAATATGGCATCCTGGAAAACACGAACGTTTGCATATTATTGCAGCTTTTTTGCATCGAAATTTATGGATTAGACAATCAAGAGCATCATTTGTTCAATGTTCAAAGTTGTTAAAAGTAATTAAAGTTGTGGAAAAGGTGTTGAAAGCATTTTGAAAGCAATGACTTATTGCCAAATGACGAATTGTCACGCGAGCGACACTTGCTAGGAAGATGGCGACCGTGGGACAACTTTTTTACTGAAGTTACACATCTGTTCTTACCTAATCTATGATTCTATGTGTCGTTTAATAAAATTTTAAATGACACGAGCCAACAGATCACGACACTTTTATATATAAAAAGGGCGTGTGAATTAAACAAGTCACATATTATTAGCACTGATGAAGATCCGGACTTACGGATCGAAAGCTTTGCAGTAATAAATTTACGTGGTGTTTCCACAAACAAAACTATTTTATGTTTTATCGCCATGCAATCATACAAAGAACTTATTGTCTATTCTCATGACAAAGTTCAATATTTGCGATGATGATTTGATTGTTTTAATTCGCTCAGCCAATCAGCTTGGAGCTGGTGGAACATGAATGATTGGCTGATCCGATTAAAACCTGTGAATTTAAGTGCTCTTGACAAACATTGAAGATTCTCACACGAATTAGCCTGTGTACAGCTGTAAATTCTCCTGTAGAACGGCAGAATTAAGGCTGTACTCAGGCTACACACGTATAGGCAATGTTTTTATCAACAACCATTCATCCATAGTTGCAAGCGACGGTAGTACAATAATAATAGCCCATCTATTGCGAACTCTTTGCCTTCAATACACCCTTTCGATAATTACGTCACACATACTTTTTGGTCTTGGAGCCTCGCTCTCATTAGTAAATTATGCAAGGTGATTGCCAAATGATTCATGAGAGCGAGGCTCCCAGGCTAAATGATGTAATTATCGAAAAGGGTGTATTACAGAACTACAACATGGAAAGAATTAAGATCAGTTTCACTATACACTATTATGCAGCATTTGAACAGATACTAGATTATCTGTTCAAATGTTGAGTATCACAGAGACAGATTTTCGTTCGGGGGTGTGTGGATAAATATCTGGGGGGTGCTGCTGCTTGCTTTGACCGGGGCATGGTGGCAACGCCCGGAAAAGCCAAGGAAAAAGTTTAACAAAATCTGTTTTCTGGGCCTGCATGGCAAGATCTGAGACCATAATATTGGTAATTTTACAAATTTAGTAGTAAGAATAATCAAATATGAAACTATCAAATCAAAATATATATAATTTGCGGGGGTGCAAAAACTTTTGGGGGCGGTGCCAAATGCCTCTGGGGGTGCAAATCATTTCTGGGGTGTGTGCCCCCCCCCCCCCCCAAAAAAAAAATCCATGCCTGGAGTATCATCTGCTGCATGACAGTGTGTAGTGAAACTCGCAGCTCACTTCAGCTTGTATGTATAATGTAGGCCATTTGTCACATTGCATTTACTGAAGCTGTGTCAATATATTTAGACTGATAAAGTAGAAGATGATGAAAAATATGTCTTTGAACAGACATCAAATCATCCAAACTTTCTTGAGACCTACCTTGTTCTCCAGAAGATGGATCCGAATGATCGCCACTTTCGTATCGTGATGGAAAGATGTGGTTAGTATTTTGGGCTCATCAACTGCACATGTTTTCAGTTCTTGAGCTGATCAGAGTTGTAATATTACAGGACAGCTCAGTTATATTAGTTGTTGAATGTAAGATCTTGGTGACACCAGAGTTGGGTGATATTTCAAAATCATATGATTAGTGTCTAGGAAATTATCATGATATTTGATAATATCGCAATTAATGCAATAAAAACAATGATCATATAAAAGCTTTCAGTAAACCAAATTTTTTTAAAACCACTGAGTATTTTAACAAAAATACAAAACAAGTGTAACTCCAAAGATTGATAAAAACATCTGTGAGTCAAAAATGAAAATGATAAATATACTAAGGTACCTGCAAAGTAGGGATTGCTGCGGGCATTAAGAGCAAATAGAACTAAATAGTACATATTATATAAAGCACAGTTATTACTTGCAGCGAGCCAGCGAATGGTGAGCACACACATATAGTTTACGGAAGCATGTATTGAACTAAGAAACCAAAACCTAATCCGCTTGTCTGTTAGTGTATGGAATCGGGTGGACAAAACACGTGGAATTGGGTGGATGTGTACTGCGCACAACAACTGAGCATGACCACAAGTCCACAATGCAATGCGCTAAATAAAATTTACTTCAAAAGTCCCTCTCTGCACAATTCAAATTACAATAGATTGCCGCTTCGCTCGCTCGCTTCAGGCTCGCTCGCTACGCAGCAAAAAATGTTATCGATCTTTGGAGTTGCACTTGTTTTGTGTAAATCTTTGATTTTAATGAATAAAAACATATTTTAAAACATAAACTTTAGTGATTGACCTATAATCGGTATCGGGACAATATTTGCCGTATCGGTAGACAATCAGATTATCGGAATCGGTAGAATTATCTATATTTCCGATTGTCCAAAACTGATTGTTGATAAAATACGCACTTTAAAAATTATATGCATTGCACGTTGATACACGTTGCGATTTAACGCAATATGTTAAATTAATATGTGAAGCATGCCATTTATTAACGGTTTTAACAATCTTTGGTTGCAGTAACATGTTAAGGCCGTTAAGGCGGATTTTCATTCAGTGTAAAATATTGTGCGATCGACTTTTTGCAATCGCTTTCTTTTTAAAGTGCCTATGACACGAAATTTCACCCCAAATGTTTATGGTTGCATTGTAAAGATCACTTAAAATGACTTAATAATTTCTTTTATAGAATTTTGGTAACTTGGTAACAAGATATTCAACTTTGTTTCATGTGCAATTATCACCGGTGTGACGTCACATCGCATAATGAGTTTATAGAAAAGTATAGTTTTCTTGACGAATACGTATCTAAAAACCTTGTCATAACTGGTAATTAACCCTCTGTCTTTGTTTGTAAAAATATTCTATCAAGGTAAAATATTGCGCTTTCAAAATGTCATGTGATGTGATGTCACACCGGTGATATTTGCATATGAAGCAAAGTTGAATATCTTGCAAAGGAAGCAAGTTACCAAAATTCTATAAAAAAAAATTATTAAGTCATTTTAAGTATATACATAAGAACTTTATTAAAATATGTCAATTGTATAGTTAAAAAAGAAAATTATCCATATAAATAGTCCATTATAAAAGTATCTAAAAAATTTCTGCTGCATTAGCATTTACATTAAAATCATCTATGAAGTCATTTGCGTTCTTAAAGGGCCTTCTAGATCCCCTGACACAAGTGTTCACCGATCTATTATATATATATTATTATTAAGTCATTTTAAGCGATCTTTGCAATGCAATCATAAACATTTGGGGTGAAATTTCGTGTCATAGGCACTTTAAATACAAACAGTCAAGCCGAACAAATCTCTTTAGCTGTAGATGACTACACGGATTTCAAAAGAAAGCGATTGCAAAAATTCGATTGTGCGACATTTTGCACTGAATGAAAGTCCACTTTTGCGTTGGAAATTATCGTTAAGAAATCGGCATGAATGTTCCCTATGGCTATCACTGGCATACTTTAATTTTTGTTCTTCCATTTATAGAGTTTTCGCTCAATGACCATCTTTCCAAGTTGGTCAATGATGGAAAACGATTAGAAATGGACGAGGCCATATTTTACTGGACTCAGATATTTGATGCATTGAAACATCTTCATCACCTCCACATCCCGGTCATTCACAAAGATGTGAAGGCAGAAAACGTGTTGCTGTCTATCAAGGACAATCTAGTCCGGGTGAAATTGGCTGACTACGACACTGTGAAGAGACTGCACCACGAGTTCACAATGCCCGGCTTGAATCCTAAGGGCACTCCTGGCTTAATAGCTCCAGAGGTATTGTACTGTATGATTTAACGAAATTTGGCAACTACCAAAAATACAACGTGTCGCACCATGGAAAATGCCACAGGTTACCCCAATTACGGCGACCTCTTAATAGACCTTTCCCCTTTTGAGTGAAATTTTGATCTAGACAAGTCTGGACAAAAATTTCATCACAGCTTGAAAGAGTATCACAAAATTGGCAATATTCCGAAGTTTCGGTGCGAAATGTTGTAAAATGCGGATAATATAGCCTTGCGAAGTTTGCAATTTTCAGTCATTTTGTATTACAAACGGGAAATTGATGCCCCAACACCCGATTGGGCTGTCAATTTCCCATACGTAACACAAAACGACTGAAAAACGGCAAATTTCGCAAGACTATATTATCCGCATTTTACAACATTTCGCAACGAAACTTTGGAATATTACTAATTTTGTGATGCTCTTTCAAGCTGTGATGAAATTTTTGTCCAGGCATATCTAGATCAAAATTTCACTCATAAGGGCAAATCTATTACATTAGCGTAAAGCCCTGATCAAACGAGAACGCAAGTCATCGCAAGTTTTAAGTTGCACTTGCTTGCGCCTCGTTTGACCACCAACTTGCGTTGACTTGCGAATGATTTGAGCTGGTTCAAACTTCATCGCAAGCTTTTTTAAATTTGCGAGCACTTGCGATACGTTTGATCAGGAAGCGCAAGTTCAGACAAGTTTTTTGAGACCAGTTTCCATATATATCAAAGGAAACCATACTCCCTAGTCCCCTGCTCTCTCAAGATGTTATAAAAATGACCTTTTTCTGATCTTCGCTTAATCCATTCTCTTGTTTTTCCACGTTTCATGCAAGTAGAGAAAATAACACAGTGATGTTGGCAGCTTTCGCTTCATTTTACATGGCATTTTCAAACGTTTTTACATTCGTTTTAAATGGGTTTAAATGACGGCCATACAATTTTGCAACTTCGCAAAATTACCCGGCACACGGGCCAAATATTGTAAATTGTTGCGATAACTTGCGTATTGTTTGATCGGTCCCATCGCAATTCAGGGCAAGTTTACTTGCGATGACTTGCGTTCTCGTTTGATCAGGGCTTAACGAACAGTCTAGTGTTACGTTTACCGTAACAAGAAAGACTTGAAAACAGAAGAGTCTTATTTTTAAATTATTTATTTATAAAGGAAAACTAAAAAAACGAAGAATCGGGATAATTTTTACTTATCTGTTTATTGACAATGACCCAGCTTTGCTTTTCAGACTTTGTCCTTTCACACTTTTGTAGTATAGCTAGTTCCCTTTATTTAAGTCTTGTTAACTTTGCGACGACAATAAGTCAATAACTCCAGCAATATTAAATTGGCCTTCTTGAATAATAGCGAACATTAACTTCAACAAATTAGCAGTTCTAATCTTTTTCTAGCTTATGCTTTCGCTGCTTTTATACTATCCCAAAGATTGCTGCTTTTATACTATCCGAACATTACATAAATACTATTTTTAGATATTACATAAACGATAAATGTAGTAAAAATATGACTCTGCACATGACTCAGCAGCATAATGACGTAATGTTCCGACGTGACTGACTTTACAAAATGCTGTAACAACATCTTAAAACACCATCTATTAAAGGACAGGCCTTTCTACATTTAACACATACAGTATAATAGTATATTCATCATTAGGCAAAAAAAAAATATGTGGATGGAAATATATTTCTTCTTATAAAAACTTAGGTTAGGTCGGTTTTAATTTTTTTTTAAACTTTTTTAATTTTCCTAACAACCGGACACCATTTTGTTTAGTCAGTGCTTCCACATCCAAAGATATATTTCCCTAATATTGCCTCAAATTTCAATTTTCCACAAACTTTTTCCTCTAAGTGGAAACACTTACAAACATGATCCAATAAAAAAGTTTAGGGTCGGGATTTCGACGTCCAAAAGCTAGGTAGGGTCGGGAAACCGGAAACCCACATATATATTTTTTGCCTTCTAAAGCCCATTAAAACAACACACTCGATAGTTTGCACTGTATATCTAAAACTTCTTTCGTTTCGTTACAGGTCCTGCGGCAAGTTTCACATGGTCGTCCAGCAGATGTGTGGAACATGGGCATGTTCTTGCTTCAAATGTTGTTTCTGCGTGATTTCAACCGACTTCAGGTAGGTGTTCATTGCTACACATGCATCCTTTCACTTCTGTTTTTATAGCTGTGATGAACATTATGATTAGATGGGTTTCACAATGCTTTTACCACGCAACAGATGGTGGACAACTTAACCCATTTAGTTGCTTTGTGCCCCCTAATGCACCCTACTTTATTATTTTACTCTGTCCAACGCCAGACGATTTTACTCGTCAAGGAAGAGCACTGGCGCTCAATGGGTTAAACTACGTCTCTCAATTCTATTTACAAATGAAAGACTACTCTGTATAATGAAAATAATTAATTTCTCACTCTGATAACTGCTGGTTGACCACCAATATAGGCAATAGACGCTTCCGGAAAGTACATCACTTTGGCTATAGAGCCTTGTTTTCGTGATTGAGAGGCTTGGATTTAACTATTGTCACATACACAAAAACAAGGCTCGATAGCCAAATGACATACTTTCTGGAATGGTGTATTGACATTGTAAAGCAGAATTTGTTTTCATTTTTTAGCGCAATATACTCGCACTGAAGACGGTAAAAAATATGAACAAATTTTTGTTCATCCACTACACCGAACAGCTGATAAAAAACTTTCTGAACGTAAGTAAAAGTGTATGTCTGTATTGTAGCTGCGTGGCTCAGTGGTGCGAACACTGCACCGGAATCACAGAGCAAGGGTGCCAATTCCATACTAGTTTGCATGGTTGCACCTACAAATTTTTTTCCAATATTGCTTATTTGTATGCAATTTTAATTTTGTTTGTGATGAAAGTTATTCTATACATTGATTTATTTTGTGCATTCTAGGAAAAAATACCTGAACTCAAACAGATGGACAAAAAACTCGCAGACCTCATCCAATCCTGTTTAGATGTAAGTAAAACAATGATTTTTGACCGATAAAAAATGGTCGTAATAACTTAAATTTTGCAATGTTCTGTCATGAAAAGGTTTTAAAATTTGATGTTCTGTTATATTTCAGGAGGATCCGTCGAAACGCCCCACCGCAATAGAGGTTTTGCAACACCCAGCGGTCACTGAATATACCAGGAGGGGAATAAATATGAACGAATTGATCCGAAATTTAAACGCATAAACTATACTTCCCCATTTGCAGCAACAAAATGGTGGAAATATAGTAGGGTTACAAAGTGAATGTAACAAATATAACAAGTTACAAACACAACACCCCCCCCCCCAAAAAAAAAACAAACATTGATAATATATGTAATAACACTTAGTAACACGATCTAGTGAAAAGCAACCTTTTTCTTTTTGTAAGTAGTTAAAGTACCAGTAGAACGTCCAGACATGGAAAAAGGTGGGATCTCGGGATCCTGAGGAACATTTGCCTTAGCAACAAGATTGAGGAACATTTTGAATTTTTCACGCGCACTTTCAGGGAGAATTTTAAGGAAACATATTTAGTTATATGCCATTTGAGTCGATTTTGAGATTGCGAAGTGTTCTTCATATCCTGTTAAAGGATATTTTTTTGTTTTGTTTCCTCAGCAATTTTACAACCAATATAATTGAGGAACATTTGAAAAAGGCAAATTCAGGATCCGAGGAACATTGAACACTTTTTCCAGGTCTGAGACCAGTAGAACGTCTAAATATGCACAATTAATTTAGCTGTTAAGATTATTTGTAAACAGGGTTCGTAGCGTGGCTTAAACCATTGAGCTTTATTATTTTTCACTCTAACACCAGAATGGGTTAAGATAAAAAATTGAAACATCGCTTTTTCGTACGATTCAGACTTCTCAAAGAATGTCTATTTTCGTTTGTGGAAAACACCACGTATACTGTATTGTCTATTGCAAAGCTTTCCGTCCGTAAGCTTGGATCTTCATTTGTTCTAAAATTATGATCTGTTTTAATTCACAAGCCCATTTATATATACACTGATATCGAAGGAACTAGACTCAGTTCCGAAATATCGTCAACTCGAACCGACCTGACCGCGTAGCTCAGTTGGCAGAGCATTGGACTAGTATCCCAAAGGTCGTAGGTTCGATTCCAACCGTGGCCAGGCATATTTTGCAAGCTTTCCCGGTGTGGATATACACTCAGAGTAACATCACAAACATCGTATTCACTTGAGTACATAACACCAACACAGAAAAAATCATATTACTAGATTAACTGATATCGAAGGAACCTAGACTCAGTTCCGAAATATTACATACTCGAACCGACCAGACCACGTAGCTCAGTTGGCAGAGCATTGGGCTAGTATTCCAAAGGTCGTAGGTTCGATTCCAACCGTGGCCAGGCATATTTTACAAGCTTTCCCGGTGTGGATATACACTCAGAGTAACATCACAAACATCATATTCACCTGAGTACATTACACCAACACACACAAATATCCCTTTATATGTTAAAATGTTGTGATTTGTTTGGTTGCGTCATTTGAAGGTATATTTAAAGACTGCTACGAACCCTTTAAACTTACTGTACTAGAGGTGTGCATCGGATCGGATTGCATGTTTATAATCCGACAAAATGTTAGTCAAAATGTTAGTTAAAAAACTATTTAACATAGATATGCAAAAAAGGATTAAATACTTTTGAAGTTAAATTATGTTGACTCGGTCCAATTTATTTCGTTATTAGAGAGGTTAAGATACCCCGATTCCGGTTTACGGGTACGGGTGATATACACGTACCCGTACCCGTAAATCGGGGAATAATTTGTAACTTAAGAAATCCAAGATACTACGGCGTGAGAAAACCGATCAGAGAAATAAGAGAATGGCAACTTTCGCTGTTGAGTTTCGCCATAAATTGTTGAATACTTTGACCAGCATATGTGCATTATGTATTTGGGTAAGATGTTGAAATATTGTACTATTTAGACGGCCCAAAAATAGTAAACAGAAAACACCCGTACCCGTTTGTCGTTTTATACGTGTAGACTACGGTTTACCGCGGCGAAACGGGTAGAAATTACGGGTAAAATTGCTGACATCAGCAAAAATTGGTAAACAAAATGGCGATACTCGTACCCGTAAACCGGAACCGGGGTATCTTAACCTCTCTAATGTCTGTCCATTTCCGGGGGCAAAATAAGGTGGAAGCAGGGGCAAGCGAGCACAGCAGAATAATTCGTGTATTTTTACCTGTTTCTCTATATAGGTGTACATATAGAGAAACATATCATCGATAATAAATTCGCTCGTACATTGTCATGTTTTACAAGTCCATGTTTTACAAGTCCATGTTTTACAAGTCCATGTTTTACAACTGATGTTTTACAAGTCCATGTTTTACAAGTCATGCATGTTTTACAAGTCGACGCCATGTCTTACAAGTCCAGTCCATGTTTTACAAGTTCAATCCACGTTTTACAAGTCCAGTCCAAGGTCCAGTCCATGTTTTACAACATGCCCTAGAAACGGACAAGTCGTTCTCTCAAAAATCGTCTTGACAGACGGACAAGTAGTCGAACAAATTCAGACGAGTTGTTCGTCTAAAATTTTGTCCGACGCGTTTCGCATCTGATGATTTGTCCGACTAAAAGACGATTTTGAGACGATTTGTTCGTCTAGACGACTTGTCCGTCTTCTAATGTGAAAACGGCTATTTTATAGTCATCACAACTACAATACACTGCACGCTTCCGGAAAGTACATCACCTTGGCTGTAGAGCCTCGTTTTCGTGATTGAGACGCGGCCTTTAACTGATGTCAGATACACGGAAACGAGGCTCTATAGCCAAAGTGACGAAAGGGTGTATTTATAGATTGTTGTCGTGTGAAATTTAAATTTCTCCGGCGACATTTTGATTGGATATACTAAATATAAAGTTTGCTGTGAGTGGAAAGCGATCGAATTAAGGTTTGTGTCAGGCTATATTTATAAAATAAAGCCTGATCTCAGGTTAAGTCACAAGCGGAAACTTTACCCTAGCCTGCAAGCGGGATAACGTTTCTTCATATGAACAGAACAAAAATAGTAGGGTTACAAAGTAAACGTAACAAATATAACAAGTTACAAAAAAAAACAACACAAAAAAAAACACAAAAAAAAGAAAAGTTTTCCCGTGTACCGAGATCTCGCTTGTTGACAGGCGAGATCTCGGTGACCGGGATAACTTTCTGTCGTGTCAGCAACTTTTCAATTCAATTGATGTTCACCATTGTTCACTTGCTCTACGTCACAGCCAGAAACTTTAGCACTTTTTTCCATCCAGCAAACCGCCCTATCGATTTTGTAAAGTCGTTTCTTTTTGGATTTTTTTATTAATTCGGTTAGGGTTAGGGTTAGGGTTAGAGTTAGTTAGGGTTGAGGTTAGGGGTTAGGGGTTAGAGTAGGGGTAGGGTTTGGGTTAGTTACATTTAACAAATATAAAACATTTTCCGTGTTGATATACAGTTATATCAACACGAGTGGAAATTGGGAAAACGAGAAATTGTGTGGAAACACGGCGCCCGAAGGGCGGAGTGTTTTCACACAATTTCGAGTTTTCCCAACTTCCACGAGTGTTGATATAACTATATATCAATACGGAAAAAATGTTTTATATTTTTTTTATAATATAGCAATGTCAAAAGCCCGAAGAATAAGAAAAATTTCCGTGTTTACAAGCGGCGGAAAATTTCCCGTGTTGACATGGAGTTATATCAACACGGCTCTTAGCCAATCAGCGTTCAGAATTTACAAATACTATATTATAAAGCCATTTAAACACCTCGGAAGCGAAAATGACGTCAGGTCAGTTTGCTGGATGGAAAATAGTCCATATGAACAGAGACAAAGAGGAGCGGATTTTACTACATCCCGGGCGTTCTTTGTCAGTGCCCGCGATCACAATTAGAATTACCAGCGGTTGAGTTCGCAACTCAATATTCAAACATTTTCAACCAGATAAAAAAAGATTAAAACTTTTTTAAAGCACTTTAGATTTTATACCGATCCCAAACACTAACCGGCCTAACTTTTAAGAGTTAAAAACGGAAGGAAGAAAAAAATTACAAAAAAATTGAGAAAAAGAGCTAAATCAGATAATAAATGTTCGGCATCGATCCCGAACCCGACTGCGTTTCACTTCCGGTACGCAGCACCTTTACCGCTTGAGCTAACGGCAAACTTGGTGAAGATTACCGCAAACAAAAGTTTTTATATTGCTACAAAATACGAAATAACTCCCGTCTGTCCAGTCACTTGGTTATTTTTTATTTGAGCTGCTATAAATGTTACTAGCTCATATAAGATCTGTGAAACTAGTGCTAAAACATAAACAGTTTTGTCAAAAAATTAAAAGGCAATATGTCTGGATCAAATAAACTGACTAGAAGCAAACTGATATCTTGAAATATAGATTAACATGCTGACAAACTGTTACAGTTTAATCAAGTTATAAATTCACATCGAGTATTATATAATTTATATTTGGCTTCTAAGATGTTTTCTTTCAAACATTGTGATTTCAGGAAACACTCGATGTTATCATCATATACCGCTGATAATACTAATTGTGATCGCGGGCACTGACAAAGAACGCCCGGGATGTAGTAAAATCCAAGAGGAGCTTGCAAAAGTATTTGGCTAGTCGAAACGTTTTCTCGTTAACCGGGATAACTTTTGCCCATATGAACAGGCTCTAAGTTTCTACCACAGAAATATAGAATAGATATTGGGTTTTTGCTTAGACCGCTAGCAGTACCCACGGAAAAGAGGGACTGCTCGGAGTCTCTAGTTTCTACTTTCATGCTCTGACTTTTAACCGTGGTTAGTGACTAATTAACCACGGTTAATACCATAGATGGTTAATACTAACTGACTTTCATCTAAAATGGCGCCAACCAAGGCCAATGCCAAGGCCCCAACTGCTGACGATTCGGTTAGTACGAGTAGTCGTAGTCAACTCAACCGAAGTTCTAGCATAAATATTCCCTTGGTGCTTCGACCAGCGACTTTTGTGGCCAATATTACTAAAGAAAATGATCTTTTTAATGCCACTGAAACTAACATTCGGGCGAAACTCCACTCAGAGAAAGAAGATGTGTCGCAAGATGGTAAGCGTACTTTTTTAAAGAATTTTATCATATAATTTTATTTTATAATCGTTTGAATCTGGCTTTAACTTTTGGGAAAGAAAGTCGATGCCATTTTGAATTTTTGTTGTCGTTTTGTATGTTGTCTTTTGAACACGTTTGTCGGTTTGTGATCAAATTATTTGTAGTTTTAATTAAGGGCAATGGTATTTAGTTTGCAGCAGTATTTAAACGTAAAAATATAGACATTTTGAAATTTGAACTCATTTTGAGCATAAGCTCATAATCGCCATATCTAAATCTCAATTAAAAAAACTCGCTCTTTTCTTTAAGTATTTAATAATATAAACAGAGTGTTTAGTGAATGCGTATTTAAACGCAAATATAGTGTGGTTTTTGGAAGGGTACATGTACAATTTTGTATGATTTTTCGCACTTTCATTTTCCAAAGCATATATAATAATGACGCAAATATTCTTGCACATCAATGGAAGGTTGTTTGGTTGTCATTTATAATAGAATTCAAAAATGTGGCATTAGTGGTTAAATTAGAGACTAAAATGTAGCAATTTAGTAACGCTTTTTCAGCGTGAAAATTCAGCCTTGGGCAATAAAGTTAATATAATTTTGTTTGTATCAATCATTGGTATCAATATCGTCTGCAGGCATGGTTATTGATATATAAAATATCAAAAATGTAGTTCCATGCCTTTTCCGTTTT
>CACRXK020011429.1:0-16346 GCA_902702795.2 Paramuricea clavata | reverse complement strand
CCCCCCCCAACGAACATATGACGTTTCTCGTGGAAAAAATGTGATATGTGAGGCTTCCCGAACTCGCACGGGACGAATTTTCAGTTGACAAACATTTTTCAAATTAATACCAAGAAGCAGGGCCGCAGAGAGGGGGGGGGGGCAAATTGCCCCGGGCCCCGAGTTGCTGGGGGCCCCTGAAAAATTTTTGTTGGGCCCCAGCCTTTTTTGTGTGTTAAATATTTCCGCGCAAAGGACAAGAGATCTGTTTTTTTGGGCTAAGTACCGAATTTTGGCATGAAAAAATGAGATAAAGTCCCTCGAAAGCAATTGCAACGTACTCGTCCGGAAAAATTTTGTACTCCGGAAAAAATTTTTGACCCCTAAAATGGTACACTGACCGAAAAATTTTTTGGCGACGGGGGAGGTGGGGGGGGGAGGTTGTTCTCCGGAAAAAATTTTTTCCGGGAAAAAATTTTTTAGATAGGGGCCCCTAAAAAAAATTTGCCCCGGGCCCCCGCCAACCTCTCGGCGGCCCTGCCAAGAAGTCATAACCAGTAATTACCTAAATATCTTTGCCAATATTAAATGTATTATCCACGCTTAGTTGACCATTAACCGACACAGTTATAAACAGTATATCAAACATAATTTATATTTTGTGATTTCAAAAAAGTCATGCCTTGTTGTTTTATGCAGAATGCATGTACACGTCAGTTGGGGTATTAAATTGTTCGCGTAAAAATCTAATAAAAATTCCAAAATTAAACCCAAACTTCTCTGTTTTCCTTCGGTAACATTTTTTAAAACTTTGCACATTTTTTAATATCGGCACAACAAGTGCAATATCCTTTTTTCTTAAAATTAAACTCGAAGGGAAAATTTTTAATATTGATTTTTAACGTTTTTTAAATTTTCTAAGAAACGTATCGATTTAATTTTTTTAAATTGAGGGGAAAAAATCATTATACAAGTATTATTTTTTATGCAAAGTTTTAAAAAATTTCACCGAAGGGAATTTTTAAAATGACCTGAAAAAGATAAATTTTGAGCTTTATTCTAAGCATGCTGTTGCCATGACAACATATTTTTAACACAAAAGTAGCAATTTGCAATGTTCAGGAGAACATTGTCAATGTGTCCAATAAATTTCGTTTTCATGTCACCTAAAGTAAAGAAACAGGAATCTCCTGAATACTATATAGTGTAGTAAATTAAAAAACCCTAGGGAGCCACCTTAAAGGCGGTTTTCCACTAGGCGAAATTTTTCGACCGAATCGAAATTTTCTTTTGTCTTACAAGCACTCAGATGGAACTAAACAGAAATCTTTTGAATTTGAACAATAGAAATTTCGGTTCGATCGAAAAATTTCGCCTAGTGGAAAACCGCCTTAAGCCCCGATCAAACGAGTGCTGACGACAACTCTCGCTCGCGTTTGGCCACTAATTCTCATGCATTTTCATCAACTCTAAACTTTTAGCTGGTTCAAATATGTTGGGTAATGTGGGCTGTAATGTGGTATTTTCATTTCATCAATTAAGTTCCATTCTAGTGCGCATGACACAAACGATTAAAGGCCCGTTTTATATACACTTGCAATTTTTGCTGCAATTGTGGGTGCGATGTTCTTGTCTTTGTGTATGTGAACGAGTGGATGAGTTAGAAATGTTTAGATGAGGCTACATATACTCAGAACATTCATAACTGATTTACTCATTCACATCCATCAGAAGAAGAAAATCGCACCAGAAATCGCAAGCGGGTCTTAACACGTGTAAACGGGCCTTTCGAGCGTTCATTGTTTTTGACGCCCGCGTGAGCAGATTTTCAAAGCCCGCTCCGCCCGCAAGGGCAAAGCGACTGCAATGGAAACCGGCCTTAACACTACGTTTCCATACGATGGAAAGTACTTTCCATGCGTTTGCAGGTGTGCTTGCATGTGCAAGTGCAGTCCTTGACAGTATATGCTTGCATCTGCTTATGTTGGAGCTTTAATTTCACGTGCATTGCATTCCATTGTTACATTGTTTTCCTTATTTCAGCGCAAACATTTTGACTCTCATATTGTTTCATAGTGTGATTTTCTGTGTTTAGACAAAACCGGCAGTTTGAAAAGCAGCAAGAACAGATTTCTGGAGTCATTGCTTCAGATATGATACATGAGTAAGTTGGTTTAATATTAGACATAATGGGTCCTTTGTACGACACTTAAGCCCCGTTTACACTACGCTCAATTTTTGGTACGGCACGGATAAAAGTAGTACCCGTACTACTTTTTTGGTTCTTGGACTACCTATTTAGGTAGTCCAAGAACCAAAAAATGGTGCAGTACCAAAAATTGAGCGTAGTGTAAACGGGGCTTTGCTAAATAGGTAGTCCAAGACCAAAAATGTGGTACGGGTACCAATTTTATCCGTGCCGTACCAAAAATTGAGCGTAGTGTAAACGGGGCTTTAGTATAGGTAATAGTATGGTTTCGAATGCAATTTGGATAAAACATGCCCAAGCAGGGTTTTTTCAGGATTTTCTCTTGGGTCCGTTTTTGCAGAGAAGATTGAGTTTAGCTGAACAGCTGGGGTGGCTGCACCCCCCCCCCCTCCCTACCGGGGGGCTGACACCTGTACTCAGTAAATGTAGTTGAGACGGAATGTGTTAATTAAAACAGGGGCACTAAGGGACACTATAAACTGGTTAAAGATGGCGAATGCATAGTTTTTCTTGTGTTGTGAGATGAATTCCAGCCATTTTTTCTTAATTGTCGTGTTTCCAACTGAAAACTAATTTCCACACGTCACGAATTTAACTCAAACAACTTCATTTTTACTGCACTGAAACTTTGGTGAGAAGATTGAGTTTCAAAACTCAATTCAAGATCGAGTTTTTGGGGCCGTAAAAAATCCCTGAAAAAAACCCTGCCCAGTGAGTTTTTCAAAGAGCATCAAAATAGCACGAGTCCGAAGGATGAGTGCTATTTGAGATCTTTGAAAAACTCACGAGTGCTTGTTTTATCCAAATTTCACGAGAAACCATCCTATTACGTATTAATAGTATATATAAAAATGTTCTAGAATCAGTCTCTATACGGGGGCAAATCATTGTAAGGTGGCCCTATGACGTCATAAAGTTTTCTAAGGGACCCTATGACGTCATAAATGTTAAACGTGAGAAGCGGTGTTTTAAACTTTATTTAACAATTATTCACCTCAGTATATTGGGGCTCCCTGCCCCCCTCCCCCCCCTCTCGGCGACCCTGATTATTAATGTGAAACAAGCTTTGAAATTATGCCCGTTTTTCCCAAACATACTCAGTGGGAAAAGAATGTTGCATGAAAAAGGAAGTGACATGCAATATACCCTTTTGGAAAGTACATCGTCTTGGCTACAGAGCCTCATTTTCGTCTTTTTTTGACATTATATATAGTTAAAGCCCAACATCTCAATCCTGAAAACGAGCCTCTAAAGCCACAAGATGACGTGCTTTCCGGATGGATGTTATTACACAGAGTTTTAATATATTATCTCAAATGTATTTGAAAAAATTGAGAGCTCTGGCCGTTGGGTCTGGCCTTGCATCACGATCCCGTATAATTTGGTTATTTACTCTATAGTCCATTAATTTTATAGTTATGCTATATTAAAGAGAATTATTTCTTAATCCTCCCCAGAATATTCAATCATCCCAAGCCAACAAAAGCACAAATGAGAGCAGCAGCAATAACAATACAAAGGTACGTGGAGGTCATCGTCTCTTGGAATGAGCCGAAGCGACCAAGAACCTATGAATTCTGCCAGGTTTGCTATTGTATTGGGTTTGACGAGCAAATAAAATCAGAAATAGGTATAAATCACGGGAATTCGTAAATTATAAATTGCTTTGTTTACACCGATACCAAAACGGCTTTTGGGACGTAGCAGTCCGGAATACTGTATGCATGTCCATCGTGCTTTACGCGGTCGGAGGTAGAGGTTTTGCGGTTTTGAGTTTCGACTTTGAAAGGACAACCTTAATTGATTCATAATCTGGCCTAAAAATCACTTTGCAAAACAATATCTAGAGGGCAAGAAAATTACTCCTTCATTCTCTTCCTCCTTCAATCCTCATTCTCTCCTTCAATCTCTTCTTCCGGCATTCTCTTCCTCCTTCATTCTCTCCAGTCACATATTGTTCTCAACTACTTTTGGTTTTTGGAGGTTTTTCCCATGGGCAATGTGCACGTGTAACCCCCGCCCCCCACCCAAATACTTTTCGTTGGTAAATTCATAGGTATGGTATAACTGCTTAGGTTATACAATTGCATAGGATTAGGATTGTATTGGATTAGGATTGTATTAGATTGAATTGTATCGCTCATCATAATTTGCAATGCCTCTATTTACAGGTATTTCCGTGGATGGTTTGTCAGGAAGTCCCTGAAAACTGTGAAAGAAAGGGTCAGTACAAAGTTTATGAATTTAACACTGACAAATTTTGTTAGATCAAAGTTATCAAATCGTGTACAAATGTTGAATTGTTTAATTTTCAAATTACCCAACCTTCTTCAAACAAAGATCTCAAGAAATTAATCAATCTTGTAACTGCAAATTCGTATAACGCATCGTAATTAAAGAATACACCATTCAGGAAAGTACGTGATTTTGGCTGTAGACGTGCATGTGACATAAGTTAAAGCGGCCAATGTTTCAATCACGAAAACGAGGCTCTAGCCAACGTGAGATCAGACCCCCATATTCCTGTTCTTTCTAATCCTTCAGTCAGAGCCACCGCCGAGTGGTTGCGCAGGGCCCGGGGCAAAACTTTCCAAGGGGGCCCTTTTGACGTCATAATTGTAAAAGGGCAGGAAAGCAGTGTTTTACAATATATTATACTTTTCTACATAGTATCCAACACTAATGCAGTCAAGATTTATATTCTCAGTTAAGCAATCAAGAAATCTTAAGGGCCTTTGTTGCTTTGGGGGCCTCTTACCCCCCTCGGCGGCCCCTGCCTTGAATTGACACATTCATTATTACAGCTGGAGTAGTAGAAAAAATGTTTTTCTTGTAGGCGTTGAAACGTACATTTTCGTTCAACAAATTCATAAAATCGTATCAAGATCTCGTCTATAGAATCCAAAAACGTTACAATATTGAACATCCCCACACAGCATTGCAGTTTCATGAACTACAAGAATATGTTGATAGACTGTTTAGTAAGTATGCAAGTTCAGTAAGTGTCACAGGCGCCCGTAAAAAATGTCATGGGCGCAAAATAATGTTGTGGCAACATTGTTTCCTCGCCATATTTCTCAATGAAGCCAGGAAACATTGTGTTAGAAACATTATCCTGCCGAGTAAAGGCCCATACAGACCGGACGCGATTCGGCAACGCGACGCGAATTTTCAATGACATTTAACTTTAATATTTTTCTATGTTTTTCAAGTATTCGGAACCACTTGAGCAATTTTAGCTATTTGGTCTGCATATCTTGTAAAATGTGTATCCGTTGACGGTTTTATTTGGTTTTAAGAACTGAAAATTCGCGTCGCGTTGTCGAATCGCGTTCGATCTGTGTGGGCCTTAAAATGGTCAATTATAACAAGAGCTGGCGTGTCAATACATACAAATTAAAGTGGGAAAATGAGAAAACAATTCTTGCGAAAGAATTATCGATTTTGTTCGAATTTTCTCTCAGAAGGAACATTCCCGTATATTTGGCGCATTTATTTAGTGGCCAATTGCTTTATCTAGAAATATGCTATTCATTACGCTCTCCATTCTATTTTTCGATTTGTCATCTGAACTGAAGTAAATCTGAAAAAGAAAATCTTACTTTATATTATATAGAATACGAAATTGCCTTTGGTAAGATAGCAGAGAGTGGTACACTGAGATATGAAGATATTTTAAAATATTTTGCGGAGTGTGGACATCATCCATCTGAGAAAGAAGTTGATGATGCCATTGCCATGGTAACAAAAGGTATTATTATAAAGAGATATTTAGTTATTGGCATTTTTCGTTCAAATGTCAACAGTTTATTTCCATGAATTTCCTTGATTTCTTTCCAGACTCTCCCAAAGGTCGGAATTTAACAAAATCCGAAGCAGTGGAAGTTGTATTTCAAATATACATTCCAAAAGGAACTGGTCTTACCCTTGCCGATGTCCGCAAGTCAACCTGGATGAATCCTCTTATTGACGGTCAAGATGTCAAAAAAATACTAAGCAAGAAAGATTTGAAGTTTACAAGTCTGGACAAGGTTTTAAACTTGGTCGCAGATTCTCAAACTGACCGAAACGAAGTAAAGGAGTTACTTCGAGCTCCTGATCCTCAGATAATGAACGTTGTTGAAAAAACTCAAGAAGAACTGAATCCACAGCGCAAAGATGGAAAACAAAAACCTCGGCAGTCTTCTGCCAAGTCACCTGGGGGAGGAAATTTCATCCTTGCTCGTGGCCAGTATCAACCGGTGAAACCAAGCGAAAGTAAACAAAACAAGAAAAGAAGACCAGTATCAGGCAGAACACAAAAATGAACAATGTGTTCCATGGAACTCGAACAGACTGCCTTGAAACACTACCTGCTGAAACTAATTAGTATCCAGACTTACACCGTCAAAATGGGTCCGAAACAAATTGCTGAAAAGTTCATTTCGGTCTGAGCGATGGTACGCGGCCAGAAACCTTGGACAATTTCCTCCACTGACCTTGGATTCGATTCCCATGCAGTTGGGAAATTTAGAAATTATCAGTAAGGAATTTCGTATCTAAGGAACAACATAACAAGAAACAAGTTATAATCAAATTCATACAGTCCAACGACACCAATGCAATAGCCAGACTTTAACTAGGATGTCAAAACTATCTCTTTTCATGGATGTGGCCAAAAAACAACCTCGTACCCAGGGTCTTTTCTCTTGGGGAGCAAAGACCCTGGTAGACGCTGGTCACATGATCTGCTAAAATCTAGCAGATTTTTAATTAGCAATCCAAGATCAGGTCAATAAACATTTGATATTTGGATTATTTTGATAGTTTAATTTATAATTTGCATTTTGTATGCTTGTCGTAAAGGAATCCAAGATAGTTAATTAGAAATCTGCTAGATTTTAGCAGATCACGTGACCAGCGTCCACCAGGGTCTTTGCTCTCCAAGAGGAAACTGCTCTGGGTACGAGGTTGGCCAAAAAACATGGCGCTCGAAATCAATTGTCAAAAACTCATAATTCAGCGTCTTTACGACAAAAAGGTATCGAAACGTATGCATTGCATGATAAGTTAAAACAGCAGCTTACAACGTCTAAGGAGAGAAATGTTCCAAACTTGCGAATTGCTGTTTTAAAGATAACGTCTTATCAGGCCGTCTATTAAATAGTAGGACGGTCGGCCTGGGTAAATAAGGGCAATAGCACGCAACGATACAAAATTCGTACAACATATAACATTGCAATTATAACACTATGACATAACAATTTGCTGAATTACAAGCAAACAATTATATACGCATTTTGACTTTATTCTCTATATAGCCTTTGACAACTGTTTTCAAAAACAATAAAATCGAGAAAATGCGTGTATAATGGTAATAGTAGGCCTCAGTAACTGTCACTAGGCATAGTTTTGCCCGATTAAGGCTTTAAAACTTTTTTGATACAACGAAATGCCACTATTTTCCTATATCACTATCACCCCCAAGTTAAAGTATCCTCATCAACTCCAAAACTACAGAGTTTAGAATTGCTTTCGCAACTGTAGTCATGCGGAATGCCTGGCGGAATGTGTAATACTAATACGTGTAAATAGAATTGTAAATAGACTGAAGAATTTTGTAATTATTTTCCTACGTACTTTTGTAAAATTTTAAATTTTTTTAACTTATATAGAAAGCCAGAAATACACATGTAATTCCCAGATTTATTTTTGTTTGTGCTTTTCTTTTGCTGTTTCTAAAATGTTCATTAACTTCGACAAAGGTTTACGGCGTTGAATTTCGTTTGAAAAATAATGGTGCATCGTGCACCCCGGTACACTGATCTGTAAATAATATACAATTGTCACGACAACTGGGTACTAAGAGTAAGATGTAAGAGTTTCGTTCTTCTTCAGGTGCATGTAAAACCCTACTCTGTTAGTTTGGTAACCGTTTATTAGCATACTCTTGTTTGGTTTTGTATAAACGTATTTTCATAGGCGTACGAGAAGGAGGAGCTGAGGGAAGGAGGCTGCAGCGCCCCCTCCCCTACCCACCCCCACATTCAGTATTTAGCCGGTGAGATTTTACTTGAAGCTTGGGCAATTTGGGCCCAGGGTCTGTTCATATGACCCGGGCCAGCCCGCCTAGCTGGGATGAATCGTTTCATGAATTTTTTTCTGACCATAAAAAATCCTTTGAATGAACTTTTCATACTGTTACTGGAATCAAAACTAAGCTAATTCAACTTTGAACTGTCATTATACTATGTTTATCAAAGCCGCGATAATTAAGAGCTTTATTTATTAAACGAATCATCCAAGTTAACCGGGTTAGCCCAGCTCCATATGAATAGCAACTTATTACTGCATGATATACGTACACAGACTATTATACTTTGTATTACGGATATACGCTTTTTACCAACTCACAAAAGTAGTATATTTTGATACGCATATTAAATTCTATCTAAAACTCATTATTTTACAAAATTATTTCAATACTATAGAGACGTAAAATCTAAATTCATAGGGCACGTAGACATAGGTTAGTGAAATAGTCACCAAACAAATCTAAATTGTGATGTATAAGAATCGATGCATGAAAATTCCAGACTACTTAAGTCGTACACAGCTTAAAGGCTCTTTTCCACTCATTGCAAAAACCAACGCGCAAGCTCGCTACATGCATCTAATAAAAATAAACTGTCAAGCATTGTGATTGGATGCGCAAGTACTCGCAGCGAGCTTGCGAGTTGATTTATATAGGTACACTAGATTTTTTTACGCAAATGCTGCATACATCACATGAAAATTGAAAACACAGAGCTATATATATCCAACTGGATTAAAGTCTTGGAAAACTTGTGCTCTACCATAATGTTTCCTGGTTTCTCCAGCGATCATAAAACAGGTCGACAAATAATTCGACGTGATTGTCAGTTCTCTGAACAGCTGACTACATTTACATAAAGCGGAACGAAATCAAAAACATTCGGAGATCGTGTCGAAAATCATTCGAACTTTTTTCACGTAGTGCAGGGTGTTAGCCAGGCGGCCGTCCGACCGTCCTACGGACGGCCACTTCTGAATTCGGACGGCTAAATTTTAATGGACGGCCATGGACGGCGTAAGGGAGTATTTTATTTAAATAGCAATTTACAAGCTTTGTAATATTTCTTGAATACTTCGAATTCTTGTCATCTGTTGTTTAATTTACTTATGGTGTATGTTTTCATACTTTTCCACTCGAAAACACGTTGAATATGGCTGAATTGAAGTACCGACAAACGCGCCATGTTTTTGTTACCATGTTGATGATTCTCGCATGAAGTATCAAGGAGAATAATTTGAAACCGCCGTTTTAAAAAACAGCAATCGCTTTATCGCTCGAGCGCCATGTGCTTTATAGTTACAGTTACGGTAAAAATGGCTATAAAATGAGCCAAACGCATAAAAAAAGAGAAAAATATCGGTGATTGATAAAAAAATAACTAAACACTACACTGCTGTATTGTGTTCTTCATTATAGCATATACTGTACATCGTAGTGATACGGTTCATACCATACGTGTGCTTTTACTAATTTAATAACTGAAATGTAAAAAGGTTCATACGAATAGAACACCACAATTCGACACCAAAAAATTGCGGCCACACCAAAAAACATGTGACCACGCCCACAAAATTATTTTGGACGGCCACTTTTGAAATCCTGGCTAACACCCTGACGTAGTGTATTTCGAAAATGCAATTTTAATAACATGTTGTTAATCTTCTCTACAGCTGTGTATTTGTACAGACTTCTCAACGGTCTGGGCAAGAACAGCCCTTGGCATAACGTCACAAATATGTCAAACAATGAGTGACAGGATTGTGAAAAGCAGTGAAAAGACAATGAAATATTTCGATCACTGGATCTTTAGACTTGCTCCAACTCTCGCTCGAACTGGCTTCATTTTTGACATGGTCTATTCAGTCTGTAATAAGATCAGTTTCAATTGAGTCTATCTGATAGTCTATAATGAGATCATGGCTTGAAGCGATTAAGAATGAGTTTCAAACAGATCGCATAGCAGACTGGATAGACACGTACGTACTATCAAAAATGAAGCCAATTTGAGGGAAACTTGGGACATTACTAAAGATTAAAGATATTACTCCAGTTATTAATTAATCCAGTTAATTATATATAGCATTCAGTCGTGACACCATACAGTAGTCAATACCATATAAAATTCTCTTCCAAACTTCAAGTTTTTGTTACAAAAAGCGCTGTACAGCTTGCACATGCTCCTAAACAGCATATGCAAAAAAATATTGTTCCCATTATGACATAACTGACAGTTACAATCCAAAACGCAAACCAGTACACCGTGGGTTCACAATAGTTCAATGGATCGTGTAATGGCGGTTTCGCGTTAGGTTTATAGTGTGTATAAACCCACACATTCCCAGCTATAAACCACGTGAACATAAAAATATTCAGAATACCATCCATAAATTTACTAGTATTTGATATGTCTTCATATGATGAAAATTCGTCCGTGTTCTGTTCTTCGTCAGTTTCAGGATTCTTTAATTTTTCACAAGTTAAAATAATTGCTTTTAAAAGACCACAAGAACCAGCAACTATAAGATATATTGGTATAAAAGGTTCCACAGGACAGTCGTTTCTATAATTAATGCCTAAAACAACAAACAAACCAAAATACAGTAAATTCCTTGCATTTATACCATGAAACCACTACAAAACAGGACGTTCATTAAAGGAATACTATAACAATTTTACACCGCCAGTGTCACAGAGGTTAGTGTCCTCTTTAATTACATTTCCGCGGAGAGTGTCCCCCCATATGTAGTGAACGAAAAATGCTCAGACTTTTTAACAAATTCTGCTTTAATGTTGTCTTATTCTGCTAAATAATCATTCTTGAATTTCAAGAATAACGTGCATACCATGTTTCAGTACTAAAAAATACAAAGCAGTGACTAAAGTCTAAAACAAAATCAGGCTGCGAAATTAATAGCCATGCACTTGAGAGGAAAATCGCATTTTTTTTAAGTCATCGTTGCATCAGGTACAAAAGTATCAGGCCTTCCCATATATTTTTGAATGAATACACTCAATCACACACGCAAGGAATTACAACATATATGGCTCTTTTATATATATAAACTATGTCTATGAATAAACGCAACTGATAGTTTTAGTCTTTGAAACCGTGTAGATTCTAAATCAGCCAATTGAACTTGGGCTCTTGTATTACAACAGAAAATATCTTTTTGGTGGAGGGGTCATCCGGGGAAGTGGTTCGTCTTCACTTTGTCCTGGCATGGAACAGGAAAAATGTGAGCAAAACCAAAATCAATGACGGATCAATTTTGCTAAAATGACCTCCGAGCCATCCCAATCACTTATCCCGCACTCCCGCGGCCCTTTGCATCTTCCAAGACATTTCTTTGACTTTGTTTTCAATAACAGTAGGATTAATGCAATAATAAAAAGGATTGAATAATTTAAAATGCTTCTGTTGTTGTAAACAGAATTGGTTTTAATTACAAGCATTCCAAGTTTCCAAGTTAAACAAACTGTTACGAAAAACTTAAAAAAGCGTTGCCCACACTCCTTTCGTAAAACGTCTCATTCTATGAACGTAATCGCATAGTTTGCGAGGGGGACAGAATACGCAAGCGGGGACATTATCCACTAGTGGATAGTGTCCGGGGGACACTTTTGGGGTGACAGTATGCACTGTGACGCCGGTCACTTGCACATAAAGATAAACAGTCACAGATAAGATAAAAACATTGCTTATCCCTACGTGGAACTTTATCCCATTATTTTAGACCACGCCGGAGTGGTTTGAAAACGCCGAAGCGAAATTGCCGTAATCATTTGAGCACGGTTTCTAAACGGAGCGAGATGAAAACGGAGCGCTTGGCGGCTTCGTGTGAACACAAACGCCGTTACCTTTTTGTACCGCTTGCAAATCGAACATCTCAGCTCTCAAAACAGTAAAGTCGAATACTTTTCGCTTAAATTTCTTTGCTCTATTTGAAATATTTTGGGTTTACACGAGTGCCAATTTCGAGTGTAAATTTTATACATTTTTAGATATCACTGCTCGCATGCTATTTTAGACATAACCAACCTCGTTTTCAGGCACTTTCCTCTACTCAGGCTCTTTCCTCTCCTAGGAGGAGAGAGCCTGGGAACGAGGGCTAGACCAAACCAGGATCAGCTGCGATACTGATGCAACCATAGGCCATCTGCAGGAATCGAGCCTGCGACCCTGAACAAGGGGGAATTTCGTTCTCGACCAATCAGCGCTTTTGTTTACATTTTTGCCCTAAGCCAATCAGAATGCGTAAAACGCTTCATCACATGAAATTTGTAAACAAACATATGGGGTTACTTCAGAGCTTTGCTGCAAGCGGTTTTTTGTTTTTTTGCCATGAAATTCATATATGTTGTTCTTAAAAGAATTCTCCTCAACTTCCTCGTGGCGATTTTTGATTAATTGCGTGATTGCGAAGATATGGGTCTTCAAACTTTGCCTTGCGCAAGCTTAAATACCACCCCTTGAATTTGTAGGTTCCGAACGGATTAGCGTTTTTAAAAGCCTTTCAAATCGAGGTTTGAGACGTTTTATTTTTTAAAAGATACTTTTATCTTCATATTTTCACATTAACTTATTAATATCCTGTGTAACAAGTAAACAGGACATTTCCGGCCCGGGACAAGTTGACATGTCGATTTCTTGCCAAACAGCGTGGCGATCAATATGGCGAATATCTAAATACAGGGAATTTTTAAAATTTTGTTGGTATAAATGGGATAAAGAAGCTCATCAAATATTTGGACTATGGACCTTCAAACTTATGCCAAGTATTTATTTGATTGATTAGCTCAATAACTGTTTTTTGGCTCGTTTTTCGTCGATTTCGACATTTAGTCGAGCTTAGTCGACTTCAAAATAATGTGTCAACATTGCGTGTTGCACCCTGTGGACATGAATATTTTCGTTTGTTTGACAATAACACTTGTCTTCATTGGTTTTAATCCTTGATTGACAATATATTCATTGGTCTCAGAGTCCTAAACTTAAGGAAGATGGATGACATTGGGACAGAATGATTTTGTTCAATGTTGCTGTTCAGTATCAAAATTTATGGATATATACCTGTATATGAACTTCATTGTTTTTTTACTTCATCTGGCTCACTTGTCACAATTGGGCCCTGTTCATATTACCTGGCTAGGTGGGAGACGACATTTGCCAGTATGTTCTATCCTATCCTGCTACTATCGGCCTAGCTAAGCGTGAGGTTTCCATTGCCAGAATCCTGGCTATATGTAAGCCAAGAAATTCACCATATACAATAAGGATCAAGAAGCACTGTATACCAAACAGGCAACATGAATTAGGCTTCAAGCATGTGTTCTGGATAGTCTAGATCATATAAACAGGTCCCCAATAGATCCCGATCTACTATAATTGAAACATTTTAGTCCATAAATTTGTGCATTACCAGAATACCTGAGTGTGCAGAAATGAATATTTTACACATATTATATAATGCAATCCAATATTAAGCCCCCAGTAACCTCACAAATAGGCCTCCCTTCCAAAAATCAGATCTCCCTTCCAAAAATAAGCTCTCCCTGTTAAGGGCTGTCAAAATGGGCCATGCTAGCCCAGCAAACATGGCTGGATTTTCTTTTCAGGGCTAGTTTATCATTTGCCTCACAGGAGCCAGGCTAACCTGGCAACTGTTGTCAAGAAATTTGTGTGAAATGCTGGTTAATTTGTTAATGACAACAGCTTCAGAAGGCTTATATTAATCAATTTCTTACTTACTTGGGCCAAATTGTGTATTATAACATGATTTTTAGTCGAGTGAGCTGGTTGGCCAGCTTATGACCTTTATTAGTGTGAGACTCCCAATTCAGGATATCAACTTGCTCAAGCAAATGCTGGGCCAATAATGCACTAGTCAATTGAAACCCCGACCCCCGGGACAGGGTGGGGAATTAACGGGGGAATGGCCGTGGATTAACACGGGTTTAATGCACCATTTCCCCCGGGGTACAGGGGAAATAACAAGTCAATTTATTAGCCGGGACTTTAACGTGCGGCTGATACGAAAGTGGACTGGAATGTGTTTATCGTCGTGGCAACATGGCGGAATCTTCGAAGTCAGAGAAGATATTTTATAAACTTTTGTCCGTTTTATCATTGTTTCCTCATAGTTTTTCTTTCCTCATAATTTTCACTTTCCTGATGATGACTGCAAAATAGTCGAAACGTAGATTATTCAGTATCTTTTGATGCGGATCAAAGTTTAAGATCAAGAATTGCCTTCACATGTTGTGAACATTTTATACTTCAACGATTTCCCAAGTCATAAAAATTTGCAAAGTGCCGGGCCATAGGGGCGGTAACGTTAACAGTCAATATTCCCCCGGTGGTGGGGAAATTACCAGAGTTTAACATTGTCAAAATGTGAATTTCCCCGCTCTTTCCCGGGGGTCGGGGGGCCGGGGTTTCAATTGACTAGTGCATAAATTCAACCAGGCTGTTTCATGTGAATGCAATCTCAAACATATATAAAATTAATATAGGAGGCAGTATCTTACCATGGGCAGGTGTATATTTAGCCCATATAAATGGGCAAGACCAGCTTGCATGCCCAGTGTGATATTATACTACTGACAATACCTGGTTGATTCTACAAGATTATGGCCTAAAATGTTCCAATTGTAGTTTCAGGATCTACTAAGGGTCTGTTGATATGATCTGGGCTAGGCAGCATGGGACCCTAAAGGCAAGTTCATATTGCCTGGTTGTGGGATAGAATGTTTACTGTAAATGGTGAATTTGTTGGCTTGCATAGTTGGGATTCTGGCAACGGATACCTTGTGCTTAGCCAGGATAGTAGCAGGATAGTATATCGGCAATACTGGCAAATGTTGTCTCCTGCCTAGCCAGGTCATAAGAACAGGCCCCATTTGTGACTAGTGGGCCAGATAGCGGCAAGCTGTTACACTGTTTCTACCCCCCTAAGGCGCAAGCAATATGGCGAATATGTGATTGAATTCAAGAGCTTTCACCAAAATGGCAATATCTCAGAAACAGTTGCATAAAAAAATCTGATCTTTTCAACCAAACATTAGTGATATATGATTGACCAAATGTAGTTTAAATGACTTTGCATACCTACATATATCATTAGTTTTTTCAATGAGAATTTTTATTTGTAAAGCAGTGACACTTTGTTTTTCATGTCACTCATCACCTAAAGGGGCAATATCTCCATAAATTTATATAAAAACCAAAAAAAAAAAAATTTACTAAATTAGTACATATCTATATTATAACCAATTTTCATCTTTTGGGATATGAATTAGAAAACGATCAAAAATTATAAAAAATACTCATTTGCTTTTTTTGGGCAAGATATTTACAACACGAAATTTAGAACAGTAACTAAGTGTTCAAATTCAACAAAATGTGCAAGCCAAAACACAGTGCTTGTTCATCTTTGGAGTTTTTAATTACCTCAAATATATTTAAAAGGACATATGGTACTAGAATTTATTTATTTTCAATATAAACCAAGGATGGAAAGGTGAGAAAATAGGAATTTTCTGAGGTGTTTTTAACACAGACAATGACAGCCGACATTTTCAAAGGCAAATTGCGGTGACAAAACCAAAAGTTATTCACTTCTCTACTCAAAGCACTGAAAAACAGCATAAAGAGAAAAACATTTTAAACATACATCAGGTAAGCCTTTTAGCTCAATTTTCTCATGTTTCTGTTTAGAAAGAAACGGTTTTTAGCCAAAATTATTTTGCGCGCCAATGTAGGCTGCTATAAAATGTCAGACACGCGTTCTCTTTTGAAGTCTGGCTCTGAAAAACAATCGCTTTTTTTAGTTTGAAATAAGCTTTCACAAGGACTAATTGTGTAGAAATGTTATCTGTATGCTCAAATGAAAAAGATAACCTAATAGTCAGGTATTCAACATAGCTATAAAAGGGTGAAATAAGGACTTTCATCTTTGGTTGTTTGTCAGACATGAGAAACCACATTAGTGCCATTTTGTCACACGTGCTATTTTATAAAATAAACACCTCAAAACCATAAACTTTTAGTTCAGGAAATTACAAGTTTCCCATAGACATTAT
>CACRXK020011427.1:0-16347 GCA_902702795.2 Paramuricea clavata | reverse complement strand
ATTGGTTTAGTTGTTGTGTTTTCATTCTTTGTATCTATTCTTCACATTTTGTTAAGCAAACCAGTTGTGTATATAGAGTAGATTGCATATTGCAGTACGAATTCAAAATGGTTTCGAAAACCTAAACTCACCACCTGAAAAAAAATAGTCTCATATATAAACTCTGCCTCTGAAATTCTGCCTTGCTTGTAGCAGTGTTCCAGCTCTCATTCAGACCTTTGTGGCTATATTCTTCTCCTTCGACTCGTTAAGTTATTCTGTCTGACGCTAGACGATAATGACCATATTTTCACAATGGTATTAAAAGGGAATGGACGAGAAAAAGGTTTTCAAGATCGCGGCTATTTTTAAAGCACTAAAGAATCAACAACCATGCACTCATATAACAATCCTAAACCTTACCCCAAACCTAACCCTAACATTAACCCTAAACTAAAGTGAGCTCTGAGTTTAAATTTTGAACTTTCTTGAAAACTTCTTTCTCGTCCATCCCTTTTAGCTATTACCTTATATACCATTAATAAAGTTGGTCGCCAGGGGAGTGTACAGTAGTGATCTTTAGTTATCAAGGGGGTTGTTTTCAGTGGACTAGTGCGTACATTAATTTAGTATAAACTATATATATACAGAACATATTGTTCACATGTTAATTTGTAGTGAATGGTATTTTTTGCAGGTTTAGTGACTATATTCGTCACATATTGTGTATTTTATGGAAATATTTGGGGAAAAACAATAAAAATATTTTCAAAAACTTGTCTAAGTTTTATGTTATATAATTATGTTACCTGCCTATTGTTTTTGTAACTTAGTTGCGCAAACAAATATGAAGCATTTAACATATTGGCGTACGTGAATGGAAAGAATACTTGATATAATGCCTAGTGTATTTGATTCCTGAACAAATAAAGAGCATGTGTTTAGTGTATATTTTGTTTTAAAATAAAAACAGAACAAAGTATATTTAATTATTTTTAAATTATGTAATTGTCTTAATACTTGATTTTAATCCAATATAAGCCAAATTAAGATGATTTGTGTCTGTACTGCTTGCGAAAGATTAAAAAATAAAAAATGTTTCGAACAAAAACCTGACGAAGAAGATTTCAGTCTATTTATAGGTAGTTCGAATATTGTTTTAAAATTTATGGCCAATTATAGCTATAGGTCGAATTGCAGCGCAATTTATGCAAAAAGTTCAACTGCTCACGCCAGATCCTGGGCTCTAATCCATGAACACTAACGCGAATTCCAAGAATTTTTTCGTATTCAATTTACAAACCTTTGCACAGAGCGAGGGAAACTACGACATGCCACTCTGATGCCATGATGTCCACGTAAGTGTCAGTTACGGTTTTGCAACGGTTTGGTTGATCTAATGAGTAATACAGGTTTTGACTTGTTTTTTATGATAATTTTAGAATCAATTCGACGCCGGCAAATAAACCTATTGGTGTAACATCGGCAATTAGCACTGCTGGACCCAAACCGGAGGTAGTTTTAAAGGCAAAAGCTGTGTTTTTATAACAATGAAAGTTGTATGTTTGTTGGTTATGTAAATGGTGTAAATATTGGCTGTAATTTTGGCGCTAAGACGGCTAAGTCAAGTACATTGTTTTTTAGGATATAAAACAGACGGAGAACATTAAAAATGTTTTGAAGGAATATGGTGTGTTTGAGAGTGAGGAGGAGTTACAACACAGGTTTGTTGGACCCTTTAGTGAGGTTTAAAATGATTGGTATAGCTTGTTGTTTGGTATTGGCCATTTGCCAAGTCCAGGGTAAACTAGCATATACCTGCCTCGTCCCCAGGCGCAAATAAAAAAAATTTCATGCGAGTCACTATATGAAAGGTTTACATGAAGTAGTGCGTCAGAGCATATACCTTAAAACTGTGGCAATTGATACACCAGGCGGAAATCTTAGTTTAAAGATAAAGAGCAAAGCCCAGCAAATAACTTTAAAACCAAACATAATAAAATTAAAAATTTAATTAGCTAACGTTTCGTTGTTTACAATACAACATCTTCAGAGCAATCTAAATGAATTTACAGGGTATATATATTTACAAAATAATGGTTTACTATTACAAAAACGGTTACATAATTTGAAAGAACAAATGAATAGAAAGAAAGGAAAACAACTTATCAGTAACAAGTTAATAAGTAAAGATTAATGTTTAAGGGAGTGGTCATTATTTATGGGGAGGGGGGTTGGGAAATGGGAGGGGGGGGGCAAATGAAGTTTTACCCTTATAAATAGGGGGGGGTCAAAAAAGTTTTAACACAGAGAAAGGGGAGGGGTCATAAAAGTTTTTGATTTCTATAATCACAAATAGCAAAAAAGAAGACTCTGAAAATGCTATTTCCAACGATCTAGAGACTCAAAATGTTCAAAATTTCCCTGCTCGGCGCCAACCATGGTGGCACCGAGCGACCGTTGAGCCCACTAAGTTTAACAAGCTTTCTACTTCCTGAGTGACCCAGTTGTGGTATTTACATAAACATACCATGCAAGTACACTTAACTGATCAGATTCGGTCTATCAACGCACAATGTAACGCTGTATATCCAAAAATCTGTTTCAGAAAATGCTCACATTTCAGTTCTAGGGGTGGAAAAATACAAAACATTTTCTGGGGGAGAATACCCCCAGACCCCCCTACTAGTACATATGATACCACACCAAACTTTTTGTCACCAACAACCATCTGTCATCTTTCCACACTCAATATAGTATGGTCCCTTTTTGTAGATGCCCACCCCCCAGACAAGTTCTTAAAAAAAACCTGTGTTCAAATCATTTCGCTGTATGAAGACGGGTCATGGGTTAGGGTTATGGTAGGACAAATGTTGCATTGCAAAGTAGTAACACATAATATATATTTTTTAATCATATATGGTTGAATCATATTCACCAGGGTAAAACATCATATATATATATATATATATATATATATATATATATATATATATATATATATATATATATATATATATATATATATATATATATATATATATGCAAAATAATGGTTTAATATTACAAAAACGATTACATAGTTTGAAAGAACAAATGAATAGAAAGAAAGGAAAACAACTTATCAGTAACTAGTCATTAAGTAAAGATTAATGCTGAGTGCATGGTTAGTATATTTAAGATTAATATTACATAACTAAAATAACTCAAGTAGGGTAGATCTAATATAAGCAATAAGAACAGGGTTAAGTTGAGAAATTATTAATAGGCTTTCACGGATAAGAAGATCCCACTCAGAAGTGCCTGATGATAGGATTTTGTGCATGTGTTTGTTAGTGAGTATACTAGACATGGTTGGGATAGGGCGTTCTTTTCCAGTCAAAGGGGAGACTTCCGTATGCTCTGAGATACGTGTGTAAATGTGTCGGCGTGTTTGGCCAACATACAATGCGCTACGGTATTGACACGTGATCTGATACACAACATGTGATCTCAGGGCAATAATGGGAATCCTGTCTTTAAATGGAAAGAATCTAGAAAGGCGACAAGAGGGACGAAAAACGACACGTATGGAAATATGTGGATAAGCAGAAGCCAGATCTTTACTAAGTTGTGAACGGATATGTAGAGAATGATGTCCAGTGAAAGGAAGGCAAAAGTTAACAATTTTCTTTGAACATGTGCAGACCTTGTCCTTGGTGTTATAAATTCTGTCATGAAATGTCTTATGCAACTATCTATAAGTGCTTTAGGATAACCATTGGAAGAAAGGTTCATTCACGACCTCTGTCAATCATAAATGCACTTCAACTGGCTTATTCACAAGCTTTGATAGCTTTATTCCAATGATGTACAAAAAAGTCTCCTTTTCTTTCTTATATCTCGATATTTCAATATTTGTTCTTCTTACATATATTTCCAGTCTGAAATGGAAAATTTTAAGAAAACCTTTTCTTCCAATGGTTATCCTAAATAGTTGCATTAAGACATTTCTTGACAGGACTTATAACACCAAGGACAAGGTCCATACATGTTACAAGAGAATTGCTTACTTTTGCCTTCCTTTCACTGGACATCATGGTCTACATATCCGTTCACAATTTAGTAAAGTTCTTGTTTCTGCTTATCCTCATATTTCCATACGTGTTGTTTTCCGTCCCTCTTGTCGCCTTTCTAGTTTCTTTTCATTTAAAGACAGGAATGTTGTTTATCAGTTCACGTGACAGTGCTGTAGCGCATTGTATGTTGGCCAAACACGCCGACACATCCACACACGTATCTCAGAGCATATGGGAGTCCCACCTTTGAATGGAAAAGAAAGCTCTATCTCAACCATGTCTATAGTACACTCGCTTACAAACACATGCACAAACACCCAGTCTCCGCTTCTGATTTCAAAATCCTATCATCAGGCACTTCTGAGTGGGATCTTCCTATCCGTGAAAGCCCATGCATTAATTTCTCAACTTAATCCTGTCCTTAATGCTAATAGGCTATTAGATCTACCCTTCTTGAGTTATTTTAGTTAATGTAATATTAATCTTAACTATACTAACCATGCACTTAGCGTTAATCTTTACTTATTAACTAGTTACTGATAAGTTGTTTTCCTTTCTTGCTATTCATTTGTTCTTTCAAGCTATGTAGCCGTTTTTGTAATAATAAACCATTATTTTGTAAATATATATACCATACCCTGTAAATTCATTTAGATTGCTCTGAAGATGTTGTATTGTAAACAACGAAACGTTAGCTAATAAATGTTTTATTTTTATTATGTTTGGCTCTAAAGTTATTTGCTGGGCTCTGCTTTTTATCTTTAAGCTAAGATTTCCGCCTGGTGTATCAATTGCCACAGTTTTAAATATATTGTGTTTAATTTGAATGTTTAGCATGCAATTTATTACAAATTCCCCCATTAAAACTTTGTTTTGAGAAGCTGAGAATTTTTAGAGCGTTTTCTCAGAATGTATGAAATGCCATTTCAGAGACCCAAATTTTAAAAATTTCCTGGGAGGCACGCCTCCAGATCCCCCTAGCTAACTCGTGCCTGCGTTACTCGGCTCACACCTTCGGCGATCTTATACTATCCTGGGGGGAGGGCAAGAAAAGTGGGCCCTTTCGCAATTTTGCCCCACCACTGAAGAATCCTTAAAAAATGCACTGTCTGTCTCGGCTGCGCCTCGCCATTGTTCATGGCACTTGTATTTAGAAACCACGTCTAAATCACTAACTCAGATTTGAAATATTACTTACAATCTTAGCAAATTTCTAAAAGTTTGTGTGAAATAGCATGGAAATTTCTCACACTTTGTATTAATGAACTTTTTCGTACCTTCAGACTTTAACTAAAAAAGCCACTTCTCAGTATAGCATTTCCTAGTAGACTCTTAGAAATTCTTGATCGCATTCGTTAATACTTAAAATTTTTATTCCGTTTTCAATTACATTTGTCCCAAAACCAACTGTGTATAGTTGGGTAAATATCAATTTCGCGTTTTAAATGAAATACATGTATTGTAATGATATTTCACAGTGTAATTACACAGTGTGATAAAGGGTATATGATTATTTATATACTTGTGATAGCATATACAGTAGCCTTCGTCCCATTTTTGCCTTTTGTACAGCATATGGGTTGTGTTAATTTAAGCCACGTTGTTGTTGTTCCTGCTAGTTTAAGAAATATATTTTGTATGTATAAATCATGTCCGCTCGCTACATGCGTGGTGTCAGGCCGAAAGAAACTAGAGTATAACATGGCTTATCGAACAGTATAGGACACCGCCCGAACCACTTAATATTGAAGACAGAGCTCATTGTGGAGAGAACTGGAAGAATTTTAAGAGAGAATGGTCGTATTACGAAATAGCGGCGGGAATAGCAACAAAAACAGAAAAGATTAGAGTCGCTGCCTTACTTATTGTCATTGGAAGAGATGCCCTTGACATGTATGAGACTTTTTAGTGGGATTAAGATTGCAAAAGTTTTAAAGAAGTTCGAAGAGCGTTGTGCGCCTGCAAGAAACGAAATATTCGAGCGCTACAATTTTTTAAGCGGAACAAAGACAAAGGCGAATGGATATATAACAATATTACTGAAGCTGCCGAAGACGTGTGCATTCGGTAACTTGCGAGAATCTCTAGTTCGTGATCGACTTGTTTACGGAATTCAGGATGACCATGTTCGAGAAAAATTACTCAGAAAACGTGATCTAGACTTAGATAAATGCATCGATATATATTGAAGTAGCGAAGTGACTAATTTTCAAGCAAAATAAACATCGTCGGAAGACGCGCAAACGAATTTTGTGAAGCGAGTAAGACCAAAAGAGATCGAAAAGTCAAACAGCAAAGCAGCCACAAGTTCGATTAAGTCAAAGGTAAAATCAAAGAGTGATACGAGTTATCAGAAAGAGTTTGTGACACCTCAAACCAGGGGCGGAGGTATCATAACAAAAGTTATTGAACCAACTCTGTATGTGTCATCAACGGTCGTTGTTCGTAAGGAGTATGGTAAAGTTCGGATATGCCTCGATCCACGCGATTTGAATGAAGATGTCACTATCCACTGCCTACGATAAAAGAAGTTAGGACAAGATTGCCCAAAGCTAAGGTATTCTCAGTGTTGGATGCAAAGTCAAGGTTTTGGAAGTGAAGCTGACGGCATTCAATACACCGTATGGGCGATATTATTGGAAGAGAATGCCATTTGGAATAAATTCTGCACCAGAAGTTTGGCAGAGAAAAACTTATGAATTTATCTAGGGGCTGGACGGTGTTGAGGTTATAATGGATGACTTCCTGGTGATCGGGTTTGGTGATACAATCAACGAAGCGTGAGCAATCATGAGAAGAATGTTGTTGGTTTACTGAACGAGTTCGAGAAAAAAGTTTAACGCTGAATCCAGACAAGATCAAGTTGCATCAACAGGAAGTGCCATTCATTTGTCATTTGTTAATACCTCGAGGCCATATTCCAGATCCAGCCAAAGTGGAAGCCATTCTGAAAATACCATTGCCTACCGATGCGAAATCGCTAAGAATAGCGTTTGGAATGGTTAATTACCTTGCAAAGTTTCTGCCAAATTTATCGTCTTCCTGTGAAATCTTACGACAGTTGGCTCGAAAGGATGTAGAGTGGCACTGGGACGATTGTCAGGAGGCAGCCTGAAACGAGCTGATGAAGAAAATAACCCAAGCTCCAGTTCTTGCATGTGTGATGTGTCGCAAGGTGTGATGCGTCGCAAGGTGTGATGCGTCGCAAGGTTGTCTAGGAGCAGTCTTAACTCAAGAAGGCAAACCAATCCACTGTGCCTCTAGAGCAATGATACAGGCTGAAAAGAACTATGCAAAAGTGGAACGATTTCATCAATATGTATATGGGAGATCGGTTACTGTAGAATCCGTCCATAAACAACTGCAACAAATCGGAAGCATGCCATTTCACGAAGAGATTACTGCGTATGTATTTACGTTTACAAAAGTATGATGTTAAAATCCCTTACAGAAAAGGTTCACAATTGTTCATTGCAGATACCCTATCTCGTGCGTACCTTTCAGAAACTCAAGTTGACCACAACGCTGGAAACAAATTTTGTGCTCAGTTAGAAGAAACCAATTTGGTGGCAGATTTACCAATCTCTAATGAACGGTTGAACGAGCTTAGACTTGCAACAGCTGCGGATCTTGTGCTTCAGAAAGTACGTGAATATGTTGAGAAAGGTTGGTTAACGTCAAAACAATACCCACCACCTGATGTTGTTCCGTATTATTCGCATCAGAGTGAGATCTCGTATCAAAATGGTCTTCTCTTCAAGTCAGGAAGAATTGTAGTTCCACAAACGTTACGAGACGATATGACTAAACGACTGCGTAGCTTCCATCTTGGAGTCGAAGGCTGCTTGAAAAGCGCTCGAGAAATTTTATATTGGCCTAAACTGTCGAGTCAAGTTAAAGAGTTGGTATCGAAATGTTCAGTGTGCAACACTTATCAACCGAAACAGTGCAAAGAACCACTTCTATCTCATGACTTACCTGCTTTGCATTGGTCTAAGATGGGAGTTGTTTTATTTATATATGAAAACAAAAATTAAATGGTAAAAGTTGACTATTTTTCTAAATTTTTTTAAGTAGATTATTTGACCGCTACTACTGCGACGGCAGTTATTAAGAAGTTGAAGGAGTAATTCAGTCGTCACGGGATTCCAGAGACAGTGTTTCCCAATAACGGTCCTCAGCTTATTTGCAAAGAGTTCAGGGAGTTTTCAAATAAGTGGGAGTTTGAGCATTTAACGTCGTCTTTTCGGTATTCCCAATCCAATGGAAAGGTCGAAAATTCAGTGAAAACCTGTAAGTTATTGATGAAGAAGGCGTTTTTGTCGAAAGCTGATGTTCACCTTGCATTGTTGGAGTTTAGGAATACACCCAGTGAACAGGATGGTGTCAGTCCGTCACAAAAATTGCTTTTGAGAAGAACTAGGACTTGCCTTCCAACGACAAAAGATCCGCTGTAACTTGTAACGAAAGTTGTAACTGGTGCTGAACAAACGAAAGAGAAACAGAAAGAAAATTACGATCTCAATGCTCGTGCTTTTATAGTACCATTGGAAGCAGGGGAAATCGTTCGCAGATTGTCTGAAGAGCAGACATGGTCTCTTGGAATCTGTATTTAGCAAGTTGGTCCTCGTTCGTACAAAGTGCGTTGCGGTGAAAGAACCTACAAACGAAATCGGCGTCATATTAGGAAAACCGCGGAAAAGCTTTGAGATTTGGGGAGACCCTCGGACAATGCAGAGTGCCAGACATTTTGTAAGTCGATCGTCTCTACTAGTAATTCAATGATTGGCCCGGAAGATCCAGTATTATTAAGGAGATCAACCTGAGACAGAAAACCAGCGGACAGGTATCAAGCATAAGTAAAACGTATCAAGCATGGGAATTTAGAATCTAATATAATTATATTTGAATTTAGAGCCATTAAATTTAGAGACATTATATAGGGTATATTTATCATTTATAGACCCGGAGCGAGGGGGATTCGGCGTAATATTTCCCGAAGTGATGATATTTTCCGAGGAGCTTTGCGCCGAGGAAAATATCATCACTGAGGGAAATATCGCCGAATCCCCCGAGCAGAGAGTCTATAAATGATATATTATACCGAAAGTTAAAGAACTCGCTAAGTTCAGAATAAACTTTTTTATAAAACTTGCTGAATATTATAAAATACGCGAATATAATTTTTAATTTCTTATGTATACCTGAGTTTTTGACGTTTCCTCTTTAAAATATTTGAGCATGTATCCTTTGGATCATTAAAGGTAACATACGTCTTGAAAATGTTTTGTTAAGTCAAATATTCTGAACGAAAATACGAAATTACAAACAACAGCTCGCGAACGCCATATTTTTTTCAGAGCGTGGTGTCCACGCGTCACGCGTGAGCGTGGGATACTATAATATCCCACGGTGGATCTGCCGTGGGATATTATAGTATCCCACGCTGGATTGCGAAATCGTGAATTTGAGTGAAATACCGTAAAAATCACATTACCACGTGGTACAAATGCTGTTTTTTCATTGGACAATTTGAATTTGAGGTATAATTAATTAACAGTTATTCTACGAACTCGAGTCGAATGGAGTGAGTGGAATAACTGTTTTATTATATACACAAGGTCTGAATTCACAGACTTTGCATTTCGGATATTTTCAATATTTTTCTATTTTGTTTATGTTTTTATCGTCGCTCTTTTGGCCGATTATTTTTTAAAAAATTTATATTTTTAACCATTTTAAATTTTAAAAATTCATTTGCCAATCTGTAAACAATTTGTGGGAGTTTTTTCATTGTGTTTGTAATCTTGTAAAGGCTATAAAAAGCGAACAACTTGCCGTTTTCTCGTTCGCAAAAATCGGAAATTCAGTTTGAGCGGCCATTTTGTTTTTCTCTACTAGTAGGATATGAGCTAATATCCTGCTAGTAGAGAACCAATCAGATTGCAGAATACCTCATATCCAGACCTTGTGTATATAATAATATTAATCAATAAGACAGTCGTAACAGTTAGCTATTAGGTTATTTATCAATTTAAAGTTTGGATAAGCTTTTTCTTTGTTATTAAACGAGAAAGGATGTGACGATATTACCATAAACAGTAATTAGTTATGCATGATAATCACATAAGTAACGTGGGCTGTGTTAAGCCCCGTTTACACGAGCAAATTTTATTTGACAAATTTCATATGTCAAAGATATTTTGCACGTGTAGGTAATACATTTGTGACAAATTTATTGTGACAAATGCATTTGAACAAAAGCTAGCATGCTAGCTTTTGATCAAATGCATTTGTCATATTAAATTTGTCAAATAAAATTTGCTCGTGTACACGGGGCTTTAAGCCACCTTGTTGTTGTTCTTGCTAGTTTAAGAAATCTATTCTGTTCATATAAATCGTGTGCGCTCGCTACAAACTCAGTCTTACGTACCTTCTTGGCTATCGGCTCATATACAAGGTTCGCAGAATAACTGTTGAATAGATCACATACAAATTCCATTATGGATGAAGGTGATGTGCATGTCTGCTCATGTGCTTCTGCTAATATATATTTACTAGTATTTGGTCAAATTTTGCCACATGTCCAAAAACCGGGGACACAAACTAAGATATAAATAATAACGAACTTAAAAGTACTCACAAATTTAAAGTTAAATTTGACCAGATCCGTACGTACAGTAAACACTATGAATATTCCAAACAAACTGACGGTATTTGATTATATCAAGATTATACCCTGCATGAGAACACAGATGAAAGATATAACAATGCTTTATCCCACTACAAAAGATGCTTTACACAGCTGATGAAGGAATACGTTCAAATTGAACAAAAACCCACAGGGAGTAAAAAAGCGGATGTGTTTATTAAAATTACCTTTTCATCAGTCGAACATCAAGCAATCCTTGTTAGATCGGTGGAACATCAAGTAATCCTTGTCAATACACTGTTTGTCTTGTTTTATATTCTTACAACAACCTGCAGTAATTCAGTTTTTCAGTAAACGACGAATAATTGTTTAATTCCCTTATTTCGTACGATATTTTGTGTTCTACTTCGTGTAATATTAAAACAGAACGGCAATAAACCGACAGTTTCCGAATTCGAGACGATTCCGGTTCGGGAAGCAATAGGTGCCGAGATTGACACGAGTAAAATGATAACTAAGGGACGAAACCACTGAGCTACATTGTATTACTGAAGGATGTGCTCGGGATTAAAAAGTGTCGCCAAAAACATGACAGATTATCACCTTTGCTTACGCCAGAATGACGGCATAGTTTCACTCGTTCCGCACGTTGTTGTATGCAATATAACAACAGGGGCCGGTTGAATCAAGCCCGTTTAGATTAATTTAAACGGTGGTTAAGCTCAGAATAGGAAGCAAGTCTCTAGATTCATTCAACAACCAAACTAAAAGTTTTCAACCTTAATAGAATGATATTGTTTATAACTACATATTTTGTGCACAATATTTAAGTTAACTGATTTACAAGAGATATAAGAGTGTTATTTAATTTTGACTTATCCACCGTTTAAGCACCGTGGATCAGGAGGTTTCCTGTTTCGCTGAAGCATTAGCCTGCACTCAGGTGGTGCTGGCCAAGCTTGGAGACCCCCTGGGCGCGATTTGTTGATTGATTGATCTTGCCGAACCAATCAGATGTCTAGAGTCAGATTTTGACCCAAGACATGTGATTGGTTTATCAGCAAACATCAATAAACGTTTGCCGTATTCTATTTACACTGTTCAACAAGTGAATGTATTTCGAACAAAAAGTAATTCTTCGTGGAAAAGTTTATGAAGAAAATTTGTTGGTTGTCGTCTCAGATGAAGTTCATGTTATTCCTAAACAATTAGGTCAAATAGCGTCATGGCAGACATATTAATATCACGCTTAGATGATGACAGATAATGTGATGATTCTGTATATGTCGAGTAATTGAGCGGAATTGTGTCGTGTGTATGTGATCGTGTTATGCTGTATGCTGTACTCTGTATGTTCAGCTGTTTGCATGTAGTCTGTTTTAAAATTATGTAGCCCCTATTGTGGAATTCATGAATATTTATGAACATTCAGTAGCGGCAAGGTATTTGGGCTACATATATTATATATTTATGTAAATATACGCAATGTTTGTTCAAATACAGATACAGAACGTTCTCTTTAATCAAACTTAAAAGTACTAATTTATTAACAGTCATTACTGCTGCTTGTTTTTAGAATTTGTGACTTGAAACTGTTTAGATGTTTTGAATAGACGGGCCTTCCGAATGTCATCTGTAGTTTCGAGATACATTGTCTCCAAAATATACAACCCATACGCCAGTTCATTCGAAATCTTCCCAGAGAAAATATTATGTTTTCCTTTTCGGAATACAGCAACGTAAAAGGCCAGTTTACACGGACGATTTTTGCAGCGATATTAGGGCGATTTTCTTCTTCTGATCGACGTGAAGGTGTGGATGAGTTATAAATGTTCCAGGTTATGAAATTTCATAACAACGTCATTAAGTAATCTACTCCTTCGTATCTTCCAAAAGGAGAAAATCGCAACTAAAATCGCAGCAAAAATCGACCGTGTGAACGGGCCTTAACATTGGCAAACACGACAAAATTGATCAAGGGAATATGTTATTGTTGAATGCGTACTGGACTACACCCTTCAAACCAGAAGTGTGAATTAAACATTAATAAATTACGTCATGGAAATGAAATTCGACAGGTCGCGCCCATGAGCTATAAATATATGGAGAGCGCAACTATAGATACAGAAATTGAAGCCGGAAGTCGCGCGCGGCCGCCATCTTACTGTGACCACCTTGAGGAGTGAGCTGTTGTGATTAATACGGTATTTTCAACTGTTTTATTCTGTTATCTCGCAATAGAGGAACAAATCAAGTCAAATATGGTATTTTAAGCAAAAGCACATGTTCAAGAATGTTGGGGACCTCTTTCACATTCAAATGAACTCAATCGTAAAGAAACGTGTCTATATTTTTGACGACGTTTCTGAGTGCGACTGAGATGAATCATGAATACAGTCGTGACAACACCTTTCAAATGGGAATTTCTGATAGAGATCGGTGAATTATACCATAAGTTAACACATGAGAAATTGGTCATGAACTTTATTGTTTTGGAAATGGTGAATTTTATATGGACAAGATCATAATATACTCATATCACTTCATATTTGTTTCTATCAACGCAAACAATTTATGTCGCTTGTGGGATTTGTTAAAGGAACAAATGATTGAGGATGGTAGAAAAAATAGCAGGTGCGTTGTAGTGATCTTATTTATGTTAATGGTGGGTGCTTAAACGCAATGCCTTGGGCGAATATATACCATACCATCCCTGCTTGTGTAATATGTTCCTTATTAAAGTCATAGTCATGATTATTAATTATCACTCTTCTGAGAAGACCTCAATGGTGTTTTATTCCAAAGAAACAGATTAAAATTAATAAATTCGAAAGAAATTGAAAGTTGTAAAATAATGGTATCTCATTGCTGTGCTTTTTAGATCCTATAGAGACAGTATAAAGTGAAGATGGAAAAATGCTTCAAACAGTTACTTTCAGTTGCATGTATATATGCATTATATTGCATTGTGTAAAAACAATTTAATTGTAAAGGATCTCTAGTATTATAGGATCTGTGTGAAATCTAACAGCAGTTTGTTGCCAAATACTCATTTAGTGTGTTTTTCCAAATAAAGTTTAACTGCCTTGTATGAGGGGGGGGGAGTTGATTTTGAAAAAAAATTACTGCAAGGCTATTCTGAACAAAAAAAACCCTGCACTAACAGAGGGAAAAATATCCTGTCCCATTATTTGGTGGGAAAATGTTGCAAAACACCATGGTTGCAGGGATCGATTTGACCAGTCACAGAAGATCAGCTGGTTTGATTTTCAGGGACTAGTGTAAGGTTAATTTCTTGTTGGAAAACTCCTCAAAGTGAGCTTCAAGAAATCCAAAATTTTCTGGGGGGGGCATGCCCCCAGACCCTTCTAGAGGCTCCCACCTTTGATGGTCGACTCGGTTGTCTCAGAATCCTAGGTATCACTATGGCCTGATCTGCTGCCCTATGGTGCATACTTATTAGTTAAACTATGCATACATATGCTGCAAGTAGCTGCAGCAACACATACTTGCCGACTGGAACTTCTCCAGGTCCCCTGCTAAATATGTCCCTTCCAGTTACACATCCTTACAGGGCCTTTGCTAATAATCATTTTCAAAATCATGCAGACCTTTATCATTTAATCCATGACAAACTGCAAAGGATGAAGATATTACCCATATTTTCCTGCAACTTATCCAATATATAGTTAATTAAATACGCCATTTAGTACTACTAAATTGTAAATTTCAACATACTAAAACGCTGGTTTCTCACCATCAGAATTCTGTCAAATCTTCCCCAAAGTCCAGGAAATGGCACTTCAGAGACTTTACATTTAAAAATTTCCTCGGGCCTTCGGCCCTCGCTTTCAGCCCCCCCCCAATCGAAAAGAGCTTCCTATGGCCCTGCCTTAAAAGAGGCCCTGAACCAAATGTTATATATCTCATAGCAATATGTATTATTAAAAGCAATGCATGAAGCTAGAAAACTCAACAAAAGATCCATACTCCCCTCACGGAGGAAATTTCTGCCGTCCGGAGGGGAGAAAAAATTGTTTCTGATAACAGTAAATGTATTAGGACATCCGAAGGGGGTAGGGGGATTAACTTTCTATTTCCTCTGTGGGGGTGGTATGGATGTTTTCTGGAATGACCCAATAGTATAAGCTATTGAAAAAAAATGCTGCGAAAGAGTGGAAAAAAAATCATACATGGTGATGGGATAGAAAAAAACTTGCACATAATGATCCCAGAAAAAAACTCCCTGCCAAGTTAAATGGTCGGTCCCTCAATTCATTCGTTTCTTAATAGTTTTGTCTTTTTACTGTAAAATGACTAAAGTAAAAGTACTGTTACTGTAAAATTACTATTTAGTAAAAATTTGTAAGCAGTACTGTAGTGTATTTTAATGCAATTGTAATGTGTGTAGGTGTGTCAAGGCAGCAGTCAGTCTCATAAAATATACATATTATGCTGTTTATTAATTGATCTGTATTATTGAGGGCAGAACATATATTAACAATGTCACAATTTCTTGAAACCTAAAAGCCTGATTTACTTCATGAAGAAAAGACAAAGCTAAAATGATCTCAGCAGGTTGCAGTATTCAGTCAACAAACAATGTTTTATAACCAATACATTTTTTTATGATTAGGCTCATAGATTTCACACAGATCCTATAATACTAGAGACCCTTTACAATTAAATTGTTTATACACAATTATGCAATATAATGCATATATAGACATGCAACTGAAAGTAACTGTTTGCAGCATTCCATCTTCACTTTATACTGTCTCTATAGGATCTAAAAAGCACAGAAATGAGATACCATTATTTTACAACTTTCAATTTCTTTCAAATTTATTAATTTTAATTTGCTTCTTTGGAATAAAACACCATTGAGGTCTTCTCAGAAGAGTGATAATTAATCATGACTATGACTTTAATAAGGAACATATTACACAAGCAGGGATGGGATGGTATATATTCTCACAAGGCATTGCGTTTAAGCACCCACCATTGACATAAATAAGATCACTACAACGCACCTGCTATTCTTTCTACCATCCTGAATCATTTGTTCCTTTAACAAATCCCACAAGCGACATAATTTGTTTGCGTTGATTAGGTCGATAGAAACAAATATGAGTCTTGTCCATATAAAATTCACCATTTCCAAAACAATATCCACTTCCAAACAAATATGAGGTGATATGAGTATATTATGATCTTGTCCATATAAAATTCACCATTTCCAAAACAATAAAGTTCATGACCAATTTCTCATGTGTTAACTTATGGTATAATTCACCGATCTCTATCAGAAATTCCCATTTGAAAGGTGTTGTCACGACTGTATTCATGATTCATCTCAGTCGCACTCAGAAACGTCGTCAAAAATATAGACACGTTTCTTTACGATTGAGTTCATTTGAATGTAAAAGAGGTCCCCAACATTCTTGAACATGTGCTTTTGGTTAAAATACCGTATTTGACTTGATTTGTTCCTCTATTGCGAGATAACAGAACAAAACAGTTGAAAATACCGTATTAATCACAATAGCTCACTCCTCAAGGTGGTCACAGTAAGATGGCGGCCGCGCGCGACTTCCGGCTTCAATTTCTGTATCTATAGTTGCGCTCTCCATATATTTATAGCTCAGTGGTTTGGGG
>CACRXK020011426.1:0-16348 GCA_902702795.2 Paramuricea clavata | reverse complement strand
AAAGGGGCACTTTTCCTCACAAAAAAGGGCACTTTTCAACACAAAAAGGGCACTTTTTATCACAAAAAAGGGCACTTTTAGTCCTTTAAAAAAATTTGGGGGGGCACGTGCCCCCCGTGCCCCCCCGCTTCCTACGCCCCTGGCTATGTCAATGTTATATTATCAGCTATGTCCTGAACACGCAATTTGGCCGCTACTGCAGCATCCCGCTTTGCTCTAAAAGTCTCCGCTTTCGGCTTGAGTATTGTCGGTACTGGTTCTTTCTTGTCAACCCAGAGCTCTAGTGGGTACAGACGCTCAATTTGAGACTTGTCTGCCGTACATTGGCTCCCCTGATTTTTCCATCTTTCCCACAATCAATAGTCTTCGACAACTCCTAACGGCCAACGACCACGTTTTCTCTCATCTGTTGCAATAATCACTACATCTCATTCCTGGGTCCACCGTCTCCAAAGGGCTTGTTTGCATTTCATCAAGTGTTTCGCTCGTTTTCAAAGGTCACCGTCCTCAATATTATGTCGTTGCAATTCGGGTGAAATATTACTATTCAGAAACAACATCGAATTTGGTGTTAACATCGGAAATTGCTTTTCATCCTCCACGTAAGATAACAGATGGTTATTTAACGCCACCTGAACATCAAGCAATACTTTCTCTAACTCTTTCCGTCGCAGGAAAGCGTTTCCAATGGTTTCACTTAACGCTGCTTTCACGAGCACAATCATCCTTTCGAATTTCCCGCCCCATCACGGGGCACGACCAAGATTGAACTGCCATATTATCTGATTAATCGATAAGTAATCCTGCAATATTTCATCTTTAGCCACGGCTCTCATCCACGTTGCAGCTCCGCGAAATCATAGTTAACAGAGGGATGGTTTGGAAACTCACATTAAACCTCATTAATTATCTATGTTGTTCAGATTTATGCAAAATGTGGTCTTTCATCGTCACGTGCGTATTGTATTTTTCGCAAGTTAACCAATAGGAATGTTCAAAATTACCTATTGTTAAAGTCACGAATGGGCAACTGAACAAAACCGTTGCTATTAGCCGGTTGAGCAAAAATACAATACGCACGTGACGATGAAAGACCACATTCTTGCATAAACCTGAACAAAAACAAAGATAATGAGGTTTATTGTAATGCTAATGAGTTTCCAAACCAGATCTCGATCGATCCTCTTTTAACTATGGCGAAATGTCCCTCCGTTGTCCAAGTATAGAGTCGCTCAGGTCTCCCTCCTCGTTCAACGAATCGTTTCAGGCTTAGGAGGAAGTCGGTCGTTTCCAACGTACGTAGGGAACAGTTTCATGTAAATTCCTCTGGTTAACTACAGGAATAGACGGCAGTTAATGTTTTCCCTTCCTTTTGCTTGCATACTTGATATCGCAGAGGATCGACATAGTCTACTCCAATTACTTGCAGGGCCGTAGCTAGACCGATAATTGGGGGGAGGGGGGTGGGTTGCATATTCATATATTCGTGTTCTGCCCGACGGATTTCTTTTGAAAGCCATTGTTTTTACGGTATGTAAACATGAATATATGAATATACACACCCCAATTATCGCGTCTAGCTACGGCCCTGATTACTTGGTAGGGGGTGATTCCTTGGGTTCGTGCATGCTGGTGGTAGGATCCCTGGTGGTGGTGTTGCATAAGCAGTTGCTGTAAATATCTTGCACCCATGCAGCTATTGCGTACTTTTCTAACCAGTCTACTTAGGCATTACGAGGTATGCTTCTTCATGATCAACGACTTCGTGGGTGAACTGGTCGGTGTCTGGAAGGTACGTGGGGTACTCTCCCTGAATCCGACCAGGACATTCCAACACGCCATCGCTACCAGGTTGTAAATTCAGCGCAGTGCGGTCTTGTTCGAGATCGCAATTTCGCTTGTTTAATTAATTATTTTAAGATCGCTTGTTTAATCAATTATTTTAATTGAATAATTGTCTTGCTTAATCCAAAATTGTGTTTAGCGTTCAGTTTCGTCCGTCCCTTGATGCGTTCTGTTCCTCGACTACGAAGCGAGTTGGGGCAAATCTTCGGATCCACGGACACACTCTTACAGCTTTCTGTAAAGGAAATTCCTGTAATACGTTCTTTTTGACGACTACAATTGTGAATAATTGCTTCACTGTTCTGGCTTCGGCATTGCTTTCTGCCGTTGACTCATTTACTATGTCTTCTGGCCAAAGTTCTGGGTTAGACAGCCATTGAGGACCATCCCACCGCAAGTCTGCATTGTCTACTTGGCCTCCTCTACGTGCAAGGTCAGCAGGGTTGAAAGCTGAGGCGTGTCGCTACACAACTCCTTGGTTGCTCGTTGATCCGGTTTGCCACGAACAGCTGTTTGTACTCGCCGCCCCCCCCCCCAACCCAATGCACAACCGCAATGCACTAATGCAACTACCGAGCTGTCCGACCAACATTGAACTTTCGTAACAGGAAACCTGATCAATGCCTCCTTTACATTTGAAGCCAAGTTGACTGCCATGTGCGCCGCTAATACCCTATCAGTTCAAGCCTCGGAATCGTTAATCCTGGCTTCGGTAGTCTTGATCTCGCCAGTGGCGTAGCCAGAACGATAATTGGGGGGGGGGACATATTCATATATTCGTGTTCACATACCATAAAACAGTTGATTTCAAAAGAAATTAATAAAGCAGAACACGAATATATGAATATGCCTCCCCTCAATTATCGTTCTGGCTACCCCACTGGATCTCGCCGCGACTAGGCCTTCCATGGTTGGTCCACTAGTCTTCTCAACTACGGTATAGACACATGTCGCACCCCGTTAGGGTGTGTATGGCTTCAATTGGCTGTTGATAAACTGCCATGATCTCTCCGTGTCCACTTATACTGGAAGTAGAACGGTACTCTCTTTGCTGGACAAGGCTACTGCCAGAAGTGACAACCCGAATACATACATTAAATGAACCTTGGATTACCCCCAGAATAAAGACACTGGTCAAAGCAAGACAAAAGGCTTTTTCTCGAGGTGATAAAGTCAAATATGACAAAGATCTCAAAGCTAATTCAAAATGCAAAAGAATCGTCTATCATACTCAAGGGAGAAATCTCCATCAAAAAGATCCCGGAAAATGGTATAAAATTGTTTAATACTCTGTTGGGTGCTGAAACGAAACATAACTCTTTCAAATCTCATCTAAGGAAGTCCTGTCTGAGGTTGCTGAAAACCTACAAACTAACCGCTTTTACTAACTCATGGAAAGATGTCAATGTTGACCTCCCGGACATAAATGAAGTTAACCACTTACTTTAGTCCCCACAACTGACTTCCCTCGGACAGGTACGGTCCTGCCTTAAACACCTTAATCCAAAGAAAGCAGCAGGGATAGATAAAACCCCCGCCTGGTTTTTAAAACACTACTGTGACGATCTCACGCCAACGATACATAGTATCGTAACCAGTAGCATTACTCAATCCAAAATCCCACTGCATACAAGCATGCAATTGTAACTCCGGTACCAAAGATACATCAACCCAAAGATGTAAACAACGACTTCAGACAAATTTCGGTACACCCCTCTAGCAAAATTGTTAGAGAAAGTACAATTGGAACTCAACTTTCACTATTTGGAAATAAAGGAAAACCAACATGCCTTCGCTAAAAATTGATCTACGGTTTCAGCCGTGATCTCGATGACCTAAAATTGGTTTGATGCAACAGATAACTCCAATACCGGAAGAAATGGGGTCCATGTTACTTTCTTGGATTTCAAAAAAGTTATTGACCTTGTCGACCATGGAATCTTATTGATCCCATCAAAGGCTTTCTGGACATGATTGAAGAGCTTCCTTACAGATCGGACTGAACAAGTGAATTTGCATGGTGTTATGTCTTCAAATGCCCCCTGCCCACTTGGCGTTCCGCAAGGCGCCGCCATTTCCCCAACTCTATTCAATATTCATATGCATGATTTGGAAGACACGACAACAACCTTACAAATACGCACAAGTATGCGGATGACTGCATCATTGATGAAGTAGTTGCGACGGAGTCCTCTCAAACATGCAGGAGTCGACAAATCAAGTGATGAAATGGGCCAATGATAATAAAATGACGGTAACTTCAAAGAAAACAGAGGACATGTGGATCAGTTTCCCAATTTACCATGTTCATTATTAAAATAATAATAAAATAATAAATCCTCTCCTGAACCTCCACCCACACAAACAGACGGAAATGAAATAGAAAGAGTAAACACCTTCACACTTCTTGGTGTATAGATGGAAAACGACTTAAAGTGGATCACCCATGTTCGCAAAATTACAAAATGAGCAAACAAATTATTATTCCTTCTTCGAAAATGTAGGAAATCCTCCCTACCACCCAGGATTGGGCTACTGGCATACACGACGAAGATTCGGCCAATACTTGAATACGCTTCGCCATTCTTGGGGGAATCTCTCGAAACAGAAATTGAACGTGTTCAACAAAGAAGCCTGAGAATCCTAGGACTGGAGAAAGATACCCTCCCCATACTGAAAGAAAGAAGTGAAAAGCAAACATACAACGAGGTCGGGAAGAAAAGAGTCGTGGAAGTCCCAAACAGCCCATGTAACCGTTATCTAGCCAGTACAAAGAATCAACTTACGAACTGAGAAGGACCAGAGACAGCTTTCTAAACAGTTCCAAGGGCGTGCACATTATCAAATTCATGAACGATATGACTTTTACTGTATATTTTCAACTTTAAATGTTTTACACCTTTCATTAGGTTTACATATATAAGAGACATTGTAAATTACACTTAATCATTGTAGGCCTACTTGTAGCATTCGTTTTACTCTTGAATTGAATTGGATTGAATTGAAATTTCTAAGATCGTTATTTAATATGGTAGAGTGGCATTTCATGTTATTATTATTATTATTATTATTATTATTATTATTATTATTATTATTATTATTATTATTATTATTATTATTATTATTATTATTATTATTATTATTATTATTATTATTATTATTATTATTATTATTATTATTATTATTATTATTATTATTATTATTATTATTATTATTATTATTATTATTATTATTATCATTAGGAAACAAGTAACCAAATCCATTCAATATCTCCCAAAACTATTTATAAATAACTGTCTTGTACCACGTGTTGAACTTGGTAAATCGTTTCGCTACTTAGGTCGCTATTTTGATTTCAACATGTCCGACGAAGATCACAAATCTGAAGTATATGACACACTTACTAATATCCTGAATGAAATTGATGATCTACCATTACATCCGAAAAACAAAATTCTCTTATACAGTCGTTATGTGCTTTCCAAAATCTCTTGGCACTTCACTGTTTCTGACATAGGCAAAACCTGGGTTAACGATAAACTAGATAGTATCGCGTCCACGTATATCCGAAAATGGCTTGAACTTCCTATTTCTGCAACCCTTAGTAACGTCCTACTTCCCCACAATAAATTTGGATTAAATATCATTCTACCTTCAACCAAATTCCTTCAATGCCAAACTGTTTCTCGGAAAGCCCTAAAGTCGTCGAAGCGATCAATAACCTTTGGAAGGATACTAGCAATCACAAAAATGTACAATATGACAAATACAAAAACACCAAGGACGTATTAAACACCATCAGGAAACAACATGAAGACAAGCTTCAACACCACCTCATTTCACAAGGCTCATTTTTCTCCAATATCATTAAACATTCTACACTCTCATTCAACTCTATATGGTCCTCCGTTCAGAGGAAACTTCCGAAGAATATATTTAACTTCACTATCCGGTATATAAATAACACTCTTCCGACTCGCAAAAACCTTCTGAAATGGGGAATATCACCAACATCCGAATGTTCGTTTTGTTTGAATCCAGAATCACTTCTTCACGTCGTCGCTGGATGCAAGACCTACCTAAATGAAGGACGTTTCACGTGGCGTCATGATTCGGTGCTTAACTTCATAGCATCCATACTTAAATCTGTGAACCATTGTAACCTTTATGCTGACCTTCCTGGCTATATCAGTCCATCTGTTATCACCGGAGATGAATTGCGCCCTGATCTTTTGATAACACTTGAAAACAAATGTATTTATATACTTGAACTTACCGTCGGATTTGAATCTAGTCTCCTCACTAATGCAACTCGAAAAAGACAAAAATATCAAGATCTAATTAACGATCAGCTCAAAAATTATGAAAAAGTGAAATTTGTAAATTTATCGATTAGCTCATTAGGAGTTTTCAGCCACCCGTCGCTAGATTTCACCGAAATGCTGAAGGATCTAAAGTTTGATGAACAATGTAGAAAGTACTATGTTCGGAAAATTATTAATATATGTATCAGGTCCTCGTATTATATATTCTGTAAGCGTAACAAAGAATGGGATAACCCACAACTGTCATACTAATATTGTTATTATGTAGAGTGTTAATTCAAGTAGACACCGGTAAACTACCTGTAAAGAGAGGTTTATCATTGTAGTGTGTATATATATTATTGAATGTAATAAAGTTTCCATTATTATTATTATTATTATTATTATTATTATTATTATTATTATTATTATTATTATTATTATTATTATTATTATTATTATTATTATTATTATTATTATTATTATTATTATTATTACACCTACCGTCCAGATTTGCTTCTTTCAACCTCAACCGGAACACTCTATATTATTGAACTTACAGTTGGCTTCGAATCAAATCTTCAAAAAAACGTTGAGCGTAAAAAATCAAAATATAAAGAATTAATTAGGGAACAAAATGAACATTTCAACTCAGTAAAATTTGTAAATCTTTCGATTAGTTCTCTTGGTGTTTTCAGTAAAGAATGTTCTACTTTCATAGAAATGCTTAATGATTTTGGTTTTCAAAAGCAACATCAGAATTACTGTATTAGAAGAATGACGACGATTGCAATCCGAACAACGTATTATATATTTTGTTGTCGAAACAAGGAACGGATGAATCCGGAACTGTTAAGTGTTTAAACGTTGTACTGTCATTTTGTTATCTTAATAGTATAATTTTTGCATATATAATCAGTGATTTAAGTAGCCAGTTGTAAATTACCTGATATAAGTGAGATTTGCAATTGTATATATAAGCTAAATATCCATTTAATAAAGTTTTCATTATTATTATTATTATTATTATTATTAAGTCTTTATTAAAATATTTAGACACAACAAACGTGTGACTTTACATGGATGATAATGTTTCTATACATATTTACATGATTTTATAAGACTAAAATTAGAAATAGTCGCTAAAGTTAAAAAGTTAAAGTTTATATAAATTCATATTTAGAAATTATTAAAAAGACATCTATTTACAAAACATCGCTTGAACCTTTCAGTCTTGACTTGAGGGAGGATATAGTTATGATTCCGTGTCCTTAAAGTTCTTTGTTTCTTTTCTGGGAAAATTCATAAAAGAACATGTTCGGTATTTTTAGTTATTTTTCTAAATAAATCTCTGTCTTTCTCTTCAATTAGCGAAGACATATTATATTCTTTGGCCGCATACCCATTTAGACTAGCTCGTCTGAAGAATTGATCTATCCGTTTTAAGTATTTTTTTCAGGAGCGCCGAGCCCCATACTTCGATTGCGTAGGTGAACAAGGATAAAATCAGAGTTTCAAATAATTTGGACAATTGATCGCGAGGATAACCATATGATTTGCATACTCTTAAGATATACATTCGCCCACTAGCTTTAGACAGTCGACCATCCACATGCAAATCCCAACAACAAGGGTCATCTTGAAAGCTGACACCAAGACGTCTGAGCCATTTCTTCCGTTCAATCCCACCAATTGGAGGAGGTTGCTGTTTCAGTGATCCCTTACTAGCTTATAACCATTTCCCAAGTTTTGGATAGATTTAAGGTCATTCTATTTTCATCCGCCCAATCTCTAATATTTTTAACTTCATTAAAAGCTGTGTCGCCAGTAGTTTTAACCAATGGTTTTAACCGGTGCACTGACTGTCTTATCATCCGCAAATTTGACCAACATGTTATTATCAGGATCTTTTGGTTTTATATCATTTACCATCAAAGAAAACAAGAAAGGGCCCAGTACAGTACTTTGTGGCACACCTCTATTAATGTCAACATATTTCGTTTCAATTCCATCAACCACAACTCTTTGTTTTCGATTCGATAGAAAATTAGTAATCCAGTTTATGATATATTGGTTTAAATCAGTTGCTTTCAATTTTTCACAAATCACGTCGTGAGTAACAGTGTCGAATGCTTTACTTAGGTCGAAAGATATAACTCGAATATAGTCGGCATCATCATCTAGCTAGCCATTTCAACCAGCTATGTTGACACTTAATAAGAGCGGTTGTACCACTTGTGCCCTCTTTGTAGGCAAATTGGTCTTCATCTATTTCCTTTTTAGCTTGAGGTGATATTTCTTGTTTGAAAACAATTTTTTTCTAAAATTCTGATTATAATATAAGTTAGAGATATTGGTCTGAGCTGGTGGCAATCCGTAAGAGGGGATTCTTTAGGAATTGGTGTAATATTAGCAAGTTTAATTTCCACAGTATAGGGGAACATATTGTTGACTAAGGGAGGAATTTAATATTTCAGTACTTTATTGGCGCCAAATATTGAGCATAATCTCTCCATTTCCAGTAAGGAAGATCGTCAGGACCAGGAGCTGTACTTTTTTGTTTCATCATGAAATGTTCGACCATAGAAACATCGACAACAGGAATACGAGTTCCTTTTGGGATTAGTAAGCGTTCTGGAGTTGAGTAATTTGTATAAGTATTTATTCTGTGGAAATGGGAATTCATGACGTTTGGATCAACAGACAAACTGAGATTGTTTGTTTTATTCCTTCTTCCGTTATTTTGTTTACAGTGTCCCACCATTTCAGCGACCCTTGTTTATGTTTTCTGTTCTCCTCATTGACGGATCGAATTTGATTTGATCGAATTAACTAAATGATTCGCTCTTGAATATCAGGATTCATCCCTGTTTTAATTTGTTTGTTACGTTTATTGCATAAATGTTTAACCAATGGTGACATATAAGGTGGATCAGGTGTAGACACTTTAATTTTAATCACGTGTAGATACATAATTGAACATGTTATAAGTCTTCATGCTACCATCCCAGTAGACCTACGTACGTCACAGGCTGACAGCATATTAACATGCCTATTTTTATTTTGATATTGTGGTAGAGTCTGAAAATTTGTGCTTTTGCTTGTCGACCCCAAGCAGCGCTACCTAGATCAGGGTAGTTGATTTTGATTGGTCATAGTTAATTGGCTGAGTTCATATAGGCACGTAATGAAGGTCACTGCAGAAGACCAACTTCTCAAACTTCTTGGCTGTGCCTATGATTTTGCCGTGGCCGTTGCAATGCTGTCGCCGTGTTACTATAGACAAGTACTGTGCCCTCACGAGAGGCATTCAGCCCTTGAATATATTCAAAATGGCAGACGTTCAGACAGGATGATCAACGCATCTCATATATAATTAGTGAACTCGCTAGCTAGGAACATGGCGAGTGCATTTTGATGACGAATCATTACGCTTTTGTGGCTGAGTCGGTCTACTGTAACGTACAAAGTTGAAAGTATAACGTAAACAAATCAGATCGCGCTCAGGCATGAAGTGCCGTTATTTTCAACTCGATTTTGAAAATCAAAGTTCAAAGTTCGTACCATGCACGAGCTGCCGCCATAATTAATAAAAGAGATGGTTTGGAAACTCATTAGAATAACAATATTATAAATCATTATCTATGTTAGTCAACGTTTATGCGAAAATGTGGTCCTTCATCATCACTAGCCTGCTCGCAGCCTGAAATTTAGAAGGGGGAAATTTCCCCCTTCTAAATTTCAGGCTGCGAGCAGGCTACATCATCACCTGCGTATTGTTATTGTACTTTTGCCAAATCCACCAATCAAGCAACTTTTAAGTTACCCAATGGGTCAAGTCACGGATAGCTAACTTTCCTAAAACATTACTATTAGTTCATTGGCAAAAAAATACAATAAGCGCGTGACGATGAAGGACCACATTTCTGAATATTAATTAAACCTCAACAAAGATAGTAGATAAATTGAGTTACATAACTTATATTGTAATTATAATGAGGTTCCAACCCATCTCTCTTGTTAACTATGCTGCCACGAACACAGATTACCTTCATATACACTGCTACTGTTATTGTATAAAGATATGGAACAAACGGTAGGAACATAACATGATTAACAACTGTTTAAGCACCTTTTCTTTTACACCTTCTGACTCTATTTGTCAAAAAGTGTTAAATAGCAAATACTAATTACTCAATGATTCGTTTACTTTTGTGTTATTAGGCTAAGGTAGACCTAACGAAGAATAAAAGATGGGTGACACAGATGGAAACGTACTTCGATTCGGCCGACAGTAAAAAGACTGGCCATTTATCACTCGAGATGTTTGATAAATGGGCTGACAACATAAGGGATCTTGGGAAGGCCACTGCCGAAGAGATCCAAGAGGTACGAGTAACTATTCGTGACTTCTTCATAGCAGCAGGAATTCTTCCAGGCAAGCCAGCGACGAAGAAGGGATTTATCGAAGGCATGAGTCGTCTTGCTCACCATGAGCTGGAAAAGAAGCGATTGGGTGAGCCGACACTTCACGAGAAGTCGAGTAATGCCATATATGATGCCTTGGGTATAAAGAGTGATGATGTCGTAACGGTTGACGATGTAAAGGTTTTCATGAAATGTGTCGACATGGATCCAGAAGGAGCTGTACAATATTTCGCTATGGCAGATAAGGAGAAAAAAGGGAAACTTCCACGAGATGATCTAATTAAGTTAGAATTTCAATTTTGGTTTGAACCTGAAGACGAGAGCACTAAAGGCATGTATGGAGGAACTTATGAAGGCGCTGAATAAGAAAAGCGTGCCTTTCCATGCACAACTTCCAAAATAACTTTATTTATATAAGGGAATCAGACTGTCTAGAATCACTAGACACCCAATTTGAATTGTATATGCATCTGATTTGTGAAATAAATGATAATAATCATTTATATATTGTGATATACTTCGTTGATGCCGCAGCGAGCAAGCTAGCCTGCAGCGAGCGAGGAATATTAAAGGCTTTGTTTCTATTTCTGTTCACCGGAAGTTCCAACAGACAGGATGTCTGCATGTACTCCCCCATAAGCTGACAATAATTATTATTGTAGTTAGTTATACATATATGTAGTATATTGAAATTCTTTCGGAGATATCTCGTTTTCTATGTCTACATGAAGTGCAAGCTATGCGAGGTGTCCAAACTGAACATGCGAGCAGGGGCGAAACTTGAGGGGGGGAGTGACACCCCCTCCCCCCCCCTCCCCCCCAAAGTACAAATCATCTGGATTGGCAGGGCAAATCATCTGGATTGGCAGGGCAATGAAAGATTTTAAATGATAGAATGTAGAGTGATTAAGTAGATTCCAGGGCTTCCAGAGGGAATTGAATAGAATTTATAGACCTAAATTTTACAGATGTTGGTAAAAAAATAAGGGTTTCATGCATGTTTTAACAGGAATTTGTCCGAAAAAAAATTTTTGACCCTTAATTTAATTGGTTTATGTCCGGAAAAATGTTTTCGCCCCTGTTTTGAATGTCCGGAAAAATTTTTTCGACCTCCTCCCCGCCCCCACTCGCCAACATTTTTGGGAGAAATAGTGGCCAAAAAAACATTTTTGCTGTAGGGCATCATCGGCTTTCGCAGGGCAATTCTAGCAGACACCCCCTAATTAAAAGGGGCTAGTTTCGCCCCTGCATGCGAGTTACACAATCATGTGAATACGAATATCATGTGTGTTCGCAGAGAGGTTTTAAAACCTGATTCCACAACTGCGAAATTCTTTTTCGAATTTGCACACTTTTTTCGCTTTCGCAGAGAGTAGAACTGACTTCTACTCACTGGTGAAACGAAACTTTTTTTCGCGCGAAGCCTAATTTATCTTTACTGCGTATGCAGTGCTATGCACCTAATTCGTTTTGCACGAAATGTTTCGCATTTCCCGAAGAAAACGCCCGTGGAATCAGGCCTTTAAACGAATATTAAATTGCGAAAAATTTGCCGAAATCTTTTCTTATAACTATACTAGTTTTTTTACTGCTTCATATTATTCTGATGTTTAGATCATTCTAGACATTCTAGACATACTTCAGTTATAGTCTAGGACCTGTATATGAGTTTGTATGTGTTTCATTTAGGACAGGTAATCTCAACTGTTTTACTGTAAAATGACCATGGCGGTCAACATGGCATATGTGCCAAAACCTGAATCCGGGACGAAAGTCCTGAAAATGACCCCGCCCTGAAACGGCAGTGTCGACATAGCTCCAACTTCCGAAAAGGAAAAGCAATAGCCTTTCTGAAGTGCTTATAGTGTTCAGAAGGGTTGGTTTTAGAGGTGGTCATTGGGAGGAAAAGTTTGTCTAAGTATAATATTTTACAAGAAAATGACCATGCACCACCTCAGGTAAATTGCTAATTATGCACAAAATAACTAATATGCTTGGCAGAAATTAAATTTTCTTATTTCCTAAAAAAAATTATCATGGGGTGAAAAACTATGCTCAATTTAATATAATTATTGTGGATTTCATAAGGATTGCCATTATTTTCATTAAATATAATACATTTTATTTCGCTTTGAATACCACCCACGAAAACACGATTTCAGCCATACTTTGCCGTCTTGTTTGCTTTTTATCGCCGAGTCTCGCAAATATCATCCAGTTGTTGTACTTTTACATAATCATAAATGGCTGAAGAAGATTTAAAGAAGGTTTCATCAAGTTTGGAAACAGTGCAGTGTATTTTATCTCCAATATTGTGTCCTTCGATATTTCGTGAAATATGGCGCCATTGCAATGGCGCGCCCACTGAGCTATAGGGCGCGCCGCTTCTCTGCCCGATAAATGCCACTTCTTCGTCTTCCTATGTATTCAGATTACAGTATCCAGAAGTAATTCATTGTAGAATAGTCCCAATCGAAAAATTGAAAACATTAATACTCCCAATACAGTTGTCTTGTCAGAATTCAAAAGAAGTAATTTAAAAGTCACGCACAAGTTCGTGAAAACTCCTCGTGGGCTACATGACAGGGGCACAGATGATAGATAATACCAGATGAATCACTGTGTATCTATCCCTATGATTTTCGTGTCCGCGATTTTCGCGAGTCTATATATAACGCCAGATGACGCGTGCGACACTTACTGCCAAAATGGCGCTTACTGCCAAAAAGCGTGATTGCTCACGTTTCATGGCGTGGATTACACTTACTGCCAAAATGGCGGCCAACGCGCGCTCATAAAAAATCGCGGACACAATTTTGACTGAGTGAGTCATCTGGTATTATCTATCATCTGTGACAGGGGGGGGATCGATATTTTCACAAAACGAAACGTTTGTTCGCCACCACAGAAACCTCTGACAGAAACCTAAAATACACTATATTTATTGAATGTTTATTATTGATGATAAAAACAATAAATATTTGCGTATTTTTATCATCAATCATAAACATTCATTAAATATAGTGCATTTAGTAATTTAGTTAGGTTTCTGTGCAACTCGTACCCAGGGTCTTCACTTCCTCTTGGGGAACAAAGACCCTGGTAGACGCACTATCAAAATAATCCAAATATCAAATGTTTATTGACCTAATCTTGGATTGCTAATTAAAAATCTGCTAGATTTTAGCAGATCACGTGACCAGCGTCTACCAGGGTCTTTGCTCCCCAAGAGGAAAGTCCCTGGCTACGACGTTGGTTTCTGTGGTGGCGAACAAACGTTTCGTGAAAATATTCACCCCCTGTCATGTAGCCCACGAGGAATTTTCACGTGACTTTTGCGTGACTTTTAAATTATTTCTTTTGAATTCTGACAAGATAACTGTATTGGGAGGTTTTCTCGTTTCAAATACAACTAATGTAAGTAATGTTTTCAATTTTTCGATTGGGACTATTCTACAATGAATTACTTCTGGATACTGTAATCTAAATCATAGATATCTTATATACACTAGATATATAGCGCATGTCTTTTAGTAAAATTGAAGCCAAGAATATTCCAGCGGTTACCCCCATTTGAATAGATGGCGGCCATGTTGAACTTTCCCACTCGCTAACCTAATAAACGTTTAAAAAACAACATTAACTTTCATCATTTGAATAGTTTGAAAATGTATTTGGAATAGGTCTAACTTAATGTTTAGGTTCCCTGTTTAAGAAATAGAAAACATACGAGTCTTCTCATTTCATGGGAATATCCTGAGTCTGCAATCACGGCTTCAATTTTTGAATTGCAGAATAATTAGATGCATTATCTAGTGTATATAAGATATCTATGATCTAAATACATATAGGAAGACGGAGAAATGGCATTTATCGGCCATAAAATACACTGCACTGTTTCCAAACTTGATGAAACCTTCTTTGAAATCTTCTTCAGCCATTTATGATTATGTAAAAGTACAACAACTGGATGATATTTGCCAGATTCGGGGATAAAAAGCAATCAAGGCTGCAAAATATGGCTGAAATCGTGTTTTCGTGGGGGGTAAGTGAAATAAAATGTATTATTATTAGCATGACAAAATTACTGGATGCTGATTGGTTGAGAGGAGTACAATCATTTCATTAATTGTACTGCAGTACAATTAATGATTTTCCCAAAACAAACAAAATGGCGGAAAGGTATTTTAAGCACAAGCCTGAAATGAAATTGCCGTGAAGGAACTAGATGAAAATACGAACAAAAGCACCAAATTTTGCTTGAACAAAAGAACTAAATGAAAATACATATGTGGCAGAACTGGGCTTTGGCGAGAGAATATGATGTTGACATTGAGCTAGAAGTACGTATCCAATTTTGTCATGCTAATAATCAACCTCGTGCCCAGGGCATTTTGCTTCTGATCAGCGAAAATGGCCCTGGCATCGGCCGGTCACATGACCTCAAAATCTCCAGTATTTGGGGTGTTCAATTATGATAATATATGCGTATAAGTACGTATATATAATAATTATACACATTGTAATTACTGACAAGAGTAAACAAACTCAATGCTGCGTATCTCAAAGGGAAAGCAACAAAATTAGTTGAATTTATTCGGTTTTCGTTGTTCACACTTCATTCAGCAACATAGCCCGTAATATTGATGATTTTTAAACATAACGTAATAAGTAACTAAACAAAACAAAACCGCTTCAGCGTTTGGTTTATATAAATCGTGTTTAATATGACCAAAATATATTTGTATCACAATCTTTATTTGACAAAAACGCTGTATGTTTCTTCGGAAATCAACGATGTGTAAACAACGCATGTGAGAAATATATGTTGAACCGAAGCAAATACTCGTCTATACAAAATACACAGACTTAATTTGGACCAAATTGTTTTGTGATGTGTTGTCTTTCCCTAATTCATGCTGTATCTCAAGCGAAATGTCAAAAATCTTATTTGCTCAATACTTTAGTCCATCAAGAACTAATTATAAATTTGTCACTCCACTCTCGTTCCACCAAAAATAATAATTATTCCCACATATATTGAATAATTACATTCAAAATCATTGACCAATCAGGTTGCAAAACAGACCAGCCGAAGCCAGGGCCTTTTTCGATGACCATCCAACCGCGGAAGCAAAAAGCCCTGGGTACGAGGTTGGCTAATAATAAACAAGTAGTCATGCGATGTTGCTCGTACAATTAGGGATTAATAATAGTACTCGTGATGTTTGGAAATTTGCCAAATTGGACTCGCCCTGGCGGCTCGTCCAATTTTGGCAAACTGATTTCCAAACATCACTCGTACTATTAATCCCTAATTGTACTCGCCATCGCATGATTACCTATACTAATTATTGTGGATTTCATAAGGATTGTCATTATTTTCATTAAATATAATTATCATTTATAGACCCGGAGCGAGGGGATTCGGCGTAATATTTCCCGAAGTGATGATATTTTCCGAGGGGCTTTGCTCCGAGGAAAATATCATGACTGAGGGAAATATCATCGAATCCCTCGAGCGGAGGGTCTATAATTGATATATTATATTATGCCGAAAGTTTATTCTGAACTTAAAGTTCAGAATAAACTTTAAAACTTGCTGAATACTACGCGAATACAATTTTTAATTTCTTATGTATACCTGAGTTTTTGACGTTACTTCTTTGACATTTTGAGCATGTTTCCTTTGGATCATTAAAGGTAACATACGTCTTGAAAATCTTTGGTTAGGGACGGACCATTAGAAAAGTGATGGGGGGGGGGGGGGG